>PVJS01013795.1:0-12571 GCA_004027185.1 Glis glis | reverse complement strand
AGCTAGACGGATTGGATTTTGAATGCTTTTTTCACCATAAAACAATGATAAATTTTGGAGGAAATCGAAATGCATCCTGATTTAAACATTATGCAATGTACCCTTGTATCGAAACATCCCATGGAAACCCATGGATATGTGCGATTTTTATGTTTGGGGGTATAAGTTTAAAATTTTAAATTTTATAAAAAAGAACTTTGGAGCAGTACATCTAAAAAGAAGCTCTTCCACTTGAGTATACATGTCAGTTTTGAGTTCTGTGGTTTGGGGTTGTCTTTATTTTGGATTATACTCTCCCAGATTGCTGTTTGGTGCTAGGTGGTTCTTGGGATGCCTGCAAGTCTGACCTCACCCCTGGAGGAACATTTTAGTCAGCTTTTTTTGTTGCTGTGACCAAAATACCTGGCAAGAACGACTTACCATGACTTGGGCTCGCGGTTTCAGAGGTTCAGTCCATAGTGTGTTGGCTCCAAGGCAGAAACCCCACACACACCTGATGGCCACAGGACAAGGCAGGGGGACCCCGTTCTCATATCCTGGCAGTTTAAGCAGAGAGACAGGAAGCAGCCAGGGACAGATAGAGTCCCCAAGGCCGTGCCCCCAGTGACGCACCTCTCACAGCCATGCCCCACCTCTGAACTTTGCTGTTTTTAGCATATGAGCCTTTGGGGGACATTTGAAACCCAAAGCATTATAAGAAAGAGAGGTGTGTCTGGCTTTGTGTTTTAGAGAGGTCCCTAGAGCTGCTGAGGGACACAGTTCCCCAACATTTATCCTATGAGAGAGAGAGAGAGAGACAAAGACAGAGAGACAGAGACAGAGACGGGAGGAGACAGGATTTAAGGGTCTATTTGCCAGCTTTTTTCCCTACCCTCTTAACTGTTCCTTTTCCCATCCCACCCCCAAAGGGAACCTGTAAATTGGATATAATGACACCAGGTGGCAATAATACATCATAACCCAAACAATAAATTCTGAGCTCTAATTCCGTTGAAATGAGAGTGAAGGATAATCTTTCACTTTCCACACACACACAAAAAAAAATCTCTCGGTGAAGATGCATCCATATGAACCAGGTTAATCGGAAGCCATGCCAGAGCAGCTGACTCAGGCAGGACGGAGCATGTTTTAGTCAGCTTTTTTGTCTCTGGGACCAAAATACCTGACAAGAACGACTTAGAGGAGGAAAGGTTTATTGGCTTGTCGAGTTGCAGCGCGACTTGACGGATCACCTGGTGGAAATGCACCGGAGGCAGGGCGCGGGCAGATGGTCCTGATTTCCTCAGGGTTCTGCTGCCTCCAGGTGTGTGGCTCTGGGGGACTTCTCGGCCTCTCTGGGTTTCAATCTCCTGGTCTGGAAATTGAAGGTGTTGATTCTTGAGGTTTCAACTGCTGAGATGAGGGAGAAGGGAGAAGGCTTGGGGTGTCTCTCAGCAACATTTCCCCATCTTCAGGGGACGTTGCATGTCCCGCTCATCTTTGATTCATCCTCAACTCCTTTTGAACGGGGTGGCTTAAAGTCACACTGGCTATGGCTGGTCCCCAGGCCGCCAAGGCTGCTTCCCCCCCCCATGAGTAGAGGGTCCCCCCACACATACATCTGAAGACCTGCTCAGCTGCAGGATCTAGGCATCTTCTCTCCACTGCAGAACTGGAAAAGGAAGAAATTCAAACGTAAAACTAATACCTTGCCGGGTGTGGTGATGCACGCTTGTAATCCCAATACAAGGCTAAGACTGTTGGATTGCAGGTTCGCAGCCAACCTCAGCTACTTAGTGAGGCCCTCCGCAACTTAGTGAGACCCTATTTCAAAATAAAGAATAGCTCAGAGGTAGAATTCCCCTGGGTTCAATCCCCAGGACCTACAAAAATAAAACCTAATACCTTGATATGGTAAGAAAGCGTAGTTGCCCACCTAGCTCCAAATTTCTTCCCCATTCCACCCCAGCACGTTTCGCTTACCTCTTGTCGTGCCAGCCGAACCACCAAGTGCTTGCAGGATCACAGAGCTGTGGCGCCCAAGGGCCCTGATGGGCCATCTGCTCAGCCACATGTAGAGGATGACACCAGCACAGAGAGGGAAGAACTTGGATAAAGCCACACAGCATCAGTGGCTGGGGCCAGGGCTGCTGCTTCCAGCTGGGTGCTCCTTCTGCTCCTCTGCTTCTAGCAGGGCTTCTGTGGGGACCAAAGGAATCTCTTTAGGGACCATTGTCTTCAATGCCCAGTGGTCCACAAATAGAATCAACTCAAAGGATCACCCATAGGGAAAGAATGTGCAATTGAGAGGCACGGAGCAGACCTGGCCCTGTGATGGAGAAAGAGGCAGGTCATGCTTCTTTCCCTGCCCCTTCTCTTCCCAGGGAGCAGGTCAGGCTGGGAGCAGGAGCTGGAGGGATCAGGTGAGGAAACTAGAGTCTGTCTGGGAGGGGATGCGCGACTCTCCTCCCTGCTCTGCCCAGCCCTGGAATATCTAACCGCATCTGCTTACCCCCACGCAGGCAGATGGATCTGTACGTGCCAAAGATCTCCCTGTCTGGCACCTATGACCTCAGTGACAT
The DNA here is from genome assembly GCA_004027185.1 of Glis glis. Taxonomy (NCBI): domain Eukaryota; kingdom Metazoa; phylum Chordata; class Mammalia; order Rodentia; family Gliridae; genus Glis; species Glis glis. Next base: position 10,010 of record PVJS01013795.1, on the reverse strand, counting down.
GCTCACAGACATGGGCATGAAGGAGTTGTTCACCAGCCAGGCAGACCTGTCAGGCATCACCAAGGACGGGCAGGTGAAAGTATCAAAGGTAAGTACCGTGGGAGCCCATCTTTATTTTTCCCCTCTCCAAAATTCACAACAAAAGCAATACCAATAGGGCCACACTGAGCCCATTCATGGATGGGCCTCCAGGGAGGCTTAGAAAGAAAAATGACATCCCCGAGATCACAGAGGAAGCTGGTGGCAAGAGAGGGCCACAGCCCAGGCATCTACCCGTCCCACCAGACCACACAGAAGGGATACTGGAAAACAAGGTTGTCATGGCAGCATGGTGAACAGCCCCTGGCAACAAGAGACAGGGAACGTGGTAAATGTTTAATTGGGATCACACTGAATCTTCTGCCCAATTACATGCATCATCCTTCAGCTTGATGTTCTGTTATTCATCCATTCATTCATTCATTCATTCAGAAAAAAATTTATCGACCACCTCTTATATGCCCCAAACTGTGCTCATCTCTGAGTATGACTCCATGACTCAGAAGTGACCCTGCCCTCCAAGCACAGGGGATTTTGTGGCACAGTGGTACCTGTTCAGTGCAGTGCTTACTGTGGGAATGGACTCAGTCCATACATAGAGCTGCTTCCTGATAAGGCAGGCATGACCCCAACTTGTCAAAAGAGGAATCTCTAGCTCAGGGAGGGTAAAGACCTTGCCCCCAGCCCCAGAGCTAGTAAATGATATTCCAACATCTGACCTTGGGTCTGGGGACTCGGAACCTCCTATTCTCAAGACCCACCACGGGGACCCTGTCCCAGCTCAGCCTCTTCCTAGCCGTGGCTGACACTCGGAGACCCTGCTGCACAGTAGAGCTGAGAGAGCTCCCTCCCTGCAGGGGCTGTGAAGGCGCCAAACACCCCTTCTCATTTACCCAACCAGGTTCTGATCTCTCGAAGGCTCTAATCACAACTAGTCAACCCTTTTGCTGGTTTCAGAATTCCTCCTCATTGTTATCACAAGAAACATATCAACAAAGATATTTTAGCTTCTGCCTGGGTTTTCTCACTCAGGGTAGGCACAGGCACTTTGCATAAACTCAACCTGGTTTTTACCTAGCAAGGTAGGCAGAGAGCGAGGTCTCCCTCTACCATCCTGGAACCTGGTATGGAGCTCCAGGTATGCATGTCAAAGCCCTGCTCCAGGGCTCAGCCTGCCCTTTTCTGGGGAGAGAGCATGGGTGTGTCCCAGGCTCTGGAAGTAGACAGACCTGGGTTCTAGTCCTGGGTCTGCTGCTTACACGAAGATCCAACCAGCGAACCTCTTGGAGCCTCAGTCTCATCTTCCATAAAGCATAGGGTGTGAGGAGTCTTGGTAAGGAGGTGTGGAAGTGCCTAACACACAGTAGGGCTTCACCTGCTCCGGGGCATCTCTACCAGGTGGTCCATAAGGCCGTGCTGAAACTCAACGAGAAGGGTGTGAAGAAAGATGCCGCCCCTGTGGTCCCTGCCAACGAGAAGGGTGTGAAGAAAGATGCCGCCCCTGTGGTCCCTGCCAACGAGAAGGGTGTGAAGAAAGATGCCGCCCCTGTGGTCCCTGCCAACGAGAAGGGTGTGAAGAAAGATGCCGCCCCTCTGGTCCCCCCGGAGCAGGTGTCCAAGGCGCTGACCCTGAGCTTCAACCAGCCCTTCCTCATCTTGATCTTCGACAACTTCACTTGGAGCAGCCTGTTCCTGGCCAAGGTTGTGAACCCGGCCTGAGCCACGTGCACGCGGAGCTGTGACACCGGATGACTTTGGGCAGCGTGGGACTTCCCCCAATCTTCTCCAGGTTCTCCTCCACCCACCCAGTGCCGTCCCTACCCCTACCTTGAAGCATCTTGTAATAAAAAACAGTCATTGTGACTCTCAGGATCAGTGTGTTCAAGAGGGGAGGTGCAGGGACACAGTTATGAAGGAGTGCTTGCAACCCCCACCCTGGCGTCTTAGTCTGTTTGGGCGGCCACGACAAAGTATGACAGATTGGGTGGCCTAAAAACAATAGGAGCTGTATTTCTCGCAATTCTGGAGGCTGGAAGTCTGGGATCAGGGCGCCTGCCTGGTCAGATTCTGACAAGAGGCTACTTCCTGGTTCACAGATGCATTCTCACCCGGTGGAAAGAGCAGAGACAGCTCTGGGGGTCTCTTTTCTAAGAGCAGTAATCCCACCCATGAGGACCCCCCATGATGTAATCACCTCCCAGGAGCCTCACCTCCTGACACCATCACCTCGGGCATTAAGTTTCAAAATGAATCTTGAAGGACTCAGGCCTTCAGCCCCTGACACCTGGAACCACCCCGGGAGGAGTGACTCCAGCCCACAGACCCTCCCCTCGTTCCTGAAAGCGCAGGTGCGCATGGCACCTTGGATCTGGATCTGCCGTGGGACCAGGGCTCAGTGCGGTGGAAGGGGGAGTATGGGAAAGGGCCTGAATGGAATCCTGCTGGGTCACTAGCAGGCCACATGCCGAAGCTAGGTTCTCCCTTTTTAGGTTTGGGGAGGAGGGGTATTGGAAATTTCTGGACTCCCCCCAGAGAGGCTGACACCTGAAGCCTGGTGTGGGTGAATGTTAGGAAGTCTCACCCCAGAGAGGTGGAAAGAGAACTCTGCAGGCGCGTGCAATGGATTCTAGTATTCAGTGGCCTGTCTGCCTGCCTGACTTCCTTCCTTCCTTCCTTCCTTCCTTCCTTCCTTCCTTCCTTCCTTCCAGGTGTGTGTCCCACTACACCTGGCTTTCTTAGTTTTCCTTTCTTATTACAAAGGCAATACACACGGAGGCAAAACCCCAGGGGAGAGACTGGGGCTGGCCATCTTGAGGCGGGCGCCTCCCCTGACCCAGCAAGGTCCTGCCCCTTACAGCACTAGAAACTCCACTTTCTGTTTCGTGTGCAATTGAATTTGGGTGTCTTTTTGATTACTATTATGGTTTTGCTCATTTCTATAAGTGAAACAACACAGAGTTCATAAATTTTCTTTCTCGTCGGGCGTGGTGGCGCATGCTTGTAATCCCAGTACTTGGGAGGCTGAGACCAGAGGATCCAGGTTCGCGGTCAGCCTCAGCTACTTAGTGAGGCCCTCCACAACTTAGTGAGACCCTGTTTCAAAATAAAGAATAAAAAATAGGGCTGGGGGTGTAGCTCGGAGGTAGGATGCCCCTGGTCCGATCCCCAGTGCAGCAAAAAATTAATTAATTAATTAAATTTTCTTTCTCTTAACTCTACCCTCATTGAGTACGCTAAGTGTGTGTGTGTGTGTGTGTGTGTGTGTGTGTGTGTGTGTGTTATGCATGTACATATAATACAATTTCAGAGGCTGCTTTTTTACTTATTCATGGAAATTTAGAATAAACCAAAATGCCATTTTGAATCAATGGGGAAAACGAATCATATTGAAACATTTATTAGAAATGTTTGGAAATGACTAGTTAGCCAACTGAAAGAAAAATAGAGTTGGAGTCATTATACCAGAATCAATTCCAGATGGGTCAAATATTCAAATATAAAAGTTGAAATTATAAACTAATAAGTAGGCATATGAGTGTTTTTAAAATCTCACAATGAGAAAGATTTATCTAAGAATGCTTAAAATGCATAAATCGTTTTCTAAAAGATTAACCGATACATTCAGTTACATAAAAAACTTAAGAGGCTTCCAGGTGTGATGGCGGAATAGACGTAGCCGTCATCTGACTCTGAGTGGGAAGAGTCAGGGCAACCGAGGAGAAGCTGTATTCCCAGGACAGAAAGTCAGGAAGAGGCCCAGGAGCCAAGAAGGGGAGACAGGAAAGCTCAGGAGCATAACGGGAGACGTGAAGCTTTGAAACGACTAGAGGAAAACAGGGCAAACACTACAAGGTGCTGGCACGAGCAATGAGTCCTGAACAGGACTCCACTAGCTCCGATAACAACAGCAAGAACTGATGAGTGGATGGCATTGAACTAAAAGCTTCCACAGAGCAGAGGACACAGTCAACAGAGTGGGGAGATGCCTACAGGACCAGAGGAAATCTTTGCCAGCTATTCAGCTGACAAAAGATCAATATCCAGAATATATGAAGAGCCCAAAAAACACCAAAGGAACAAGTGATCCAATCAATAAATGGGCAAATAAGCTGAATGTATTTCTCAAAAGAACAAGCACAAATGGCCAACAGTTATATGAAAAAAAAAAGGTTCAAAATCTTTGGCTATTGGCCGGGCGTGGTGGCGCACACCTGCAATCCCAGTACTTGGGAAGCTGAGAAAGGAGGATCCCAGGTTTGAGGACAGTCTCACTGTGTTGCTGAGAGTTTTACTACATTGCTGTTTCAAAAAACAAAAATTAAAAAGAGCCGAGGGTGTAGCTCAGAGGTAGAATGTCCCTGTGTTCAATCCCCAGTACCACACATACACACACACAAAAAATCTTTAGTCCTTAGGGAAATATAAATCCAAACTACACTGAGATTCTATCTCATCCCAATCAGAATGGTTATTATCAAAACAAAAAAAATGCAAACGCTGGTGAGGAAGTGTGGGGAAAGGAATCCTTATGCACTTTGGGTGGGAATGTAAATTGGTATAACCACCATGGAAATCAATAGGGAGTTTCCACAAAAAAAAAACTAAAAATTGAACTACCACTTACCACATGGTGCAGGTATACCACTCCTGAGTACATGCTCAAGAAATTAAAGTCAGCATTCAGTAGCAACACCTGCATACCCACGTGTCTCGCAGCGCTGTCCACAGTGACTGAGTTATGGCATCAGCCTAGATGCCCATCCGCAGATGAATGGATAATGAACATGTGGTATTTATACACATGGAGTTTTATTCCTCCATAAAGGAGAAGAAAATTATGACATTCACGGGAAAATGGGCGGAACTGGAGATTATCATGTTAAGTGAAATAAGCCAGTCTCAGAAAGACCAGTGCCCCATGTTTTCTCAAACGTGGAAACTAGAACAAAATCAAGACTACATGAAAGTTGAAGGGGAACTTTGAAGACAGGGAAAGGGGGTCCCGGGGAAGGGGAGGGAGTAAAGAGGAAAGTACAGAGAGTGAATATTATTAAAGTTGTGTGCACATATGAAAACAGCACAAAGAAACCCACTATGTTGTATGCTGGTTATCGATGTATTGCTTCTCAGCTCCAAATCCTCGCTTAACCGCTGCTCTCCAAAAAATGGGTCCAGACCTTTTCATTATGTCAGTAGAGGGCGCTGGAGAGACACAGCAGGAGGAAGAGGCTCTGCCTTCCTGGTCCAGCCACCCCGGCCAAAAAGAAAGGATTAAATAAGACAAAGAACTAGATGATAGATTGATAGTAAACAGATAGATGCAGAGATAGATATAGAAGTAGATACAGTGATGGATGATACATAGCATGTACCTTGAAAAACCATAGTCAAAGATACTTTTTCTTTCTTTTTTGTAGTACTGGAGATTAAACTCAGGGGTATTCTGGGGTATTCTACCTCCAAGTTATACCCCTAACCCCATTTTATTTTTTGTTTTGAAACAGGGTCTTGCTAGGTTGCTGAGAGTCTCACTAAGTTGCTGAGGCTGGTCTTGAACCTGTGATCCTCCCGTCTCAGCCTCCCAAGTACTGGGATTACAAGTGTGCACCACCACACCCAGTGAAAATGCTTTCTTAAATATACTTATTTATGCCTTTCTAGTGCACACACACACACACACACACACACACACACACACACACCTGAACCTAAAGCCAACATCTTAGGTAAAGAACAGAATACTAAATGTATTCCCACTAAAAGAAAAATGAAGACAAAGCTACTCATTGTATCCAATACCCTTACACACTGTGCTGAGGGTATTTATCAGACAATACAATTACACAAAAGAAAGCAGGAGCATAAGAACTGAAACAAAAAGAAATAAAACTATCTGTACTTGAATACGACACGGTAATATACCTGCATAATTAGTTAAACAAGATACCAAAGCCTGTAGCGAAAAATAAACATGCAAATCAACAACACAAAGTCAAATAATAAAAGGATTCGGCAAGATATCAGGGCACAGAATTAACATGCACAAATAAGAGACTTCATCTACACAGACAACAACCAGTTATATAATGGGAAAGAAAACGCAAGAGCAACCAAAAAGATGCAACACATAGGAATAAGTTTAACAAGAAATGTGCAAAATCCATATTTAGAAAATTCTAAAGCACGCCCAGTCAAGCATGGTGGCACGTGCATGCCTGTAATCCTAGTACTTGGAAGGCTGAGACAGGAGGATCGCAGGTTCAAGGCCAGTCTCAGCAACCTAGTGAGACCCTCAGCAACCTAGCAAGACTGTTTCAAAACAAACAAAAATAATTTGAAAAAAAATAATGGCTGAGGAGCTGGAGGTGTAGCTCAGAGGTAGAATGTCCCTGGGTTTCAATCCCCAGCACAACACACACACACACACACACACACACACACACACACACACACTCCCTAAAAATTAAACTTGAATGAATGAAAAGCTATTCCTTCTGGAATAAGATTCTTCAACATCATCTACATATTGGTTTCCCCTAACCTAATTTGTCAGTTTATTAGGATTTCAGTAAAAATTCCAACAGTTGGGCTGGGGATGTAGCTCTGTGGTAGAGGGCTTGCCTAGCCACGTGTCTGGCCTGGAAGCCCTCCTCCTTCACAAGCCCCTGAGTCCTCTACTCCAGGCAGGGGTGCTAACCCCGGGACCCTCAGCTTTCCAATTGTATGTGAAAGTGAGAAAACTCTTCACACACAGCGCAGTAGCTCACACTCTTTCACCAGCTGTGTGACCCTGAACAAGTTGCTATCCCTCTCTTAGCCTCAGTTGCCTGATCTGTAAAATGGGCTTCCGAGGCTGAGCTGCTGGGTCTGCGGGGAGGCTGAAATGAGCCTGTGAAGAGCTTGGCACGTGCCTGGTGCCTGGTGGGAGGAAGCGCAGCAGGAATGACATTCACAGTGTCATTTTAGAGCCAAGATGAACGTCAGCACCACGCCCTCTCCCTGGACTGTGGTTTTGCCAAGGAGGGAAATCCAGGCCAGCACCCACGCATCTGACCAGCAGTCGCCAATCAGTTTCCACCTCTCTCCTGCCTCTGCAGAGAAAGGTCAGAAGGCCTCTGGTGACCGGAGGAAGTGCCCGGGAGACAAATTCTAGAACCTTCCTGGAAGGTTTCCCCGAGAGGGTTTGCTCTTTGGAAGTGAATGAGACAGGAACACGCAGGAGCAGAGCGGGATGGACACTGCTGGCTCTGGCTAAAGCCCTTCCATGGCTTCTGGAATGTCAGCGTCTGAAGACAGCAAGAGCCCTGGTGACGGCGACATTCGCCAGGTTGTGTCATCAAGGCAGTGACTCCCCCGAGGAACCTGGCAAGTTGGAAGAAAGAACTGAGCCAAACCCTTCCAGAATGCACCAATCGCTAATCAGAAACCCAGTTGTGTTTTCCTCCTCTCTTCATCTGACCAAGAAACGACAGGATTGCTGCCTCCGTTCCGGCCCCCACCCCCGCCGCTGCCGTCCCAAGTACTGGGATTACAAGCTGCGCCACCACGCCCGGCTCTATTTTATTTTGAAACAGGGTCTCACTAAGTTGCCAGAGCTGGCTTTGAACTTGTGATCCTCCTGTCTCAGCTTGCCAAGTACTGGGATCATAGGTGTGTGCCACCACGCCCAGCCACATAGGCCATCTTGAAGCCAACAGCGCTGGCTCCGGGGTCTCGCTGCAGGCGTTGGCCTGGGCTCGTCAGTGGAGGTGGCTGTGTCTCATGCCAGCGGCTCATCTGGAACACTGTGGCCTTTTGAGAAACTCCTTGCACAGTTCCTAACATAGACCTATGTGCTGCGGGCTCTTTTATCTCAGCCTCCAGACTCCACATTGTTGGGGTATCTGATACAACCACAGTGCCTTTCCTGGGTCCTCAGTGTAGCTAGGGTCTCTGTATGCCAGAGTCTTGGTTCCGGCCATTTTGCAGAGGAGGAGGAGCAGGCCCAGAGAGGTTAAGTTACATGCCCAAGGCTCAACAGCTAGGAGTTGGGAGCAGAGGACCTGGAGACAAGCCTGACTGATGCTTTTGCCATCTTTCTAGTACATTCTGCTGCCTGCGTCTATAACGACCCATCTCTGACATCCCAGTGGCAGTTTTGAGAGCTTCCCCGATGGGCCACACGATACACTGTGACTTCTGAGGCTCTGGTGAGTGCCGGGCTCCAGGGTGTGCACGCTGGCTGGTTCTGCGCAGACCCCCCCCCCGGAAGCAGCCCCCTGGGAGCTAAGGAGCCCGCAACTGCAGTACAGGTGGCAGCAGAACAGGCACTGCCCCAAAGGAACACTCTGAAGACCTGTGTGGCACTTCCGATTCTCATGAAGGTTTGGGGAATTACCGTTGACATTTAGTGATCGCAGGTCAGCCATGCCAGACACGCTGGAGGACACAGGACGCCCCCCCCACCCCGCCACCGTGCCATCAATAAACCACCGGGCCCCATGTGACTCCAGTGTCCCCCTTGTCTCAAGTTCACAAGGGTGGAAAATCCATTCAAAAAGTATCTGAGCCTAGACCCTGGCGGTGCCAGGGCTGTTTTATTTCATATAAAAAACATCATAGCCGGGCATGGTGGCGCACGCTTGTAATCCCAGTACTTGGGAGGCTGAGACCAGAGGATCCGGGTTCATGGCCAGCCTCGCTACTTAGTGAGAACCTCTGCAAATTAGCGAGACCCTGTTTCAAAATAAAGAATAAAAAATAGGGCTGGGGGTATAGCTCGAAGGTAGAATGCCCCTGGGTTCAATCCCCAGTACAGCAAAAAAAAAAAAAAATCATTTCCCTGAGGGTTTATACTATCCACTAGATTTTCCGTGAAGACACCTGCCATGGAAATCAGGGGAAGATGTGTGTTTTGCTCCATTTGGAACTTTTCCAAGCATGAAACTTTTCCATATCACGAAGCCGGATCGCTGGAGGTGACCAGCTGTGGAATTGAATGGCCACTAACGTGGGCATGCCAGCACACACGTAGATCCTGCCCCTGCCACACATCAATGGCATGGAAGCCGAGCACGAGGGCCATGCTTTCCCCTCCCTTAGCATGCCCGACTCCATATCCACTCCACCTGACCCCTATCTTTCCTCTGTGGCAGCCGCTCACACTAGCATGCGCATTGTGTAATACGTCAGGAACTGCACCCAGGCACACTAATCAGTAATGAGAAGAACCTGCAGAAATAATGATCTCTGTCAAAAAGATTCACTGTGTCTTCCTGCAATTTGCAGAACTAAAAAAAAACAAATCTTGTAACTAGGCGACTAAGATCAGAAGTGTGTCATCGGGTCACCAAGCCCCATCTGTGAGAAGGTGCCTATGCGTCTGCGATCACCCACCTCCTGTATAAACTGCTCCTGACTCGGCTTCCTGGTAACCATGGTCCTTCAGGAAGACAGCCATCATCTAACCATCAGCGAGCCCGGGGCTGTTCCTACAGCCCTTGCTTCCCGCTGACTGGCTTCTGTCCCGTGATGAGCAGACCCAGCCTTGCACGGTAGGAGCGCCACTGCGTCTGCCAGGGTAGTTGTGCCAGAGCATTTGTTACTGAACCCAGGTCTGGAAGCTCAGCCCATGGAAAAACTAATGTCCGGGGCGAGTGCTGGGGAGAAAGAAGGGTTTATTCAGTAGCCAAAGAATGGAGAAGAGGGGATTTTGCTCCCAGATCAGCCACTCTGCTCTAGGTACAGGACAGGAATCATGAGGGAGAGGGGTGGCTAACAAAGGGGAGGAGTCGTCATGGCTTTTCTGGAAAATGTAGAGACTTCCTGGACCTCGGGTGCCACCTCTTCACTCATGGTCTGCCGTTTCCGGTCATGGCGGCTGGAAGGTGTCGTGAGTCTTAAAGATCTGGGGACTGGGCAAGTCTAGGTCAAGTTAACCCTGTATTACAGTTCTGGACAAAACATTTCTCAGAGGATCACCGGGCCACGTG
>PVJS01013794.1:0-41499 GCA_004027185.1 Glis glis | reverse complement strand
CTCGGAGGTAGAATGCCCCTGGGTTCAATCCCCAGTACCACAAAAAAAAAAAAAATCCAATTTGAGCCGGACATGGTGGGGCACACTTGTAATCCCAGTACTTGGGAGGCTGAGACAGGAGGATAACAGATTTGCGGCCAGCCTCAGCTACTTAGTGAGGCCCTCCACAACTTAGTGAGACCCTGTTTCAAAATAAAGAATAAAAAAAAATAGGGCTGGGGGTGTAGCTTGGAGGTAGAATGCCCTTGGGTTCAATCTCCAGTTCCACACACACACACACACACAAATCCAATTTGTCCTCGCCATAGGCTTGGAGGGACGAAGCAGTGGGTAAGAAAGGGGAGGCCGCTAAGCCGGCTATCTTCCCCTCCTCCTCACATCAGGACATTTTGGGACCATGCTGGGCAGCTTCCTTCGGCTTTTGGCAGCTGGGGAGTCCGGTGCATCTTCATTTGGGAAGTCCATAGCAGCCACTACATCTAACGTCCTCTTTTGCGTGTGTATGTGTGTGTGGTACTCGGGATTGAACTCAGGGTCATTCTACCTCTGAGCTACACTCCAGACCTTTTTAATTTTTTTTTTAATTTTGAAACAGGGTGTCACTAAAAATGGGGTTTGTTGTTGTTTTGTTTTGTTGGTGGTACTGGGAATTGAACCCAGAGGCGCTGTACCTCCGAGATATACCCAACCCCTGTTTTCTTTTTTATTTTGAAACAGGGTTTCACTAAGTTGCCAAGGGCCTCGCTAAGTTGCTGAGGCTGGCCTCGAACCTTGTGATCCTCCTGTCTCAGCTTCCCAAGTACTGGGATCATAGGCTTGGACCACTATACCTGGTGCCACTGTAGGGTTTGAGATAGTGAGTTCTAGGCACTGCCAGTCACAGTAGAAGCTGGCTCTGGAATTTTCCCAGCAGATGGTTGTGTCTGCCTCACTCCATAGCCCCTGAGGAGAAAGGTGCTCAGGGAGATGGGGGTGGGCCCATCCAAGGTGGCCTCGAGCCTATGGCCCAGTAGATGGTGTAGTGACAAAGTAGGTGAAATTCAGGGGTCACCTGTCCCGGGTTTGAATTCTATCTGTGCTTCACACCAGCTGTAGTAACCTTGGGAAGTCACTTCTGTTCTCTGAGCTTGATTTCCCTCCTAAATTATTTCCATCATAAATTATAGATGATTACATATGCAAATTACTTAACACAGACAACCTGGCACATAATGAGCACCCGGTAAATACTAGCTAACAATGTACTGTAGAAAAGAAATATCCACACGTTGATAGAGCAAACCTGGCAGTTAGGAGAATAGTTCCCACGGTTATCTCTCCAACAGAGCATAATTATTTCTTTGGGATGGTCTCTTTCTTAGTCTGTTTCCTATTGTTATAACAGAATGCCCGACACTGGGTCATTTTTAAAGGAAAAAGGTTCATGTTTGATCATGACTTTGGAACCTGGAAAGTCCAAGAGCCTGGTGCCTGCATCTGGCGAGAGACTCACGCTGTTTCAATTCATGGTGGAAAGCAGAAGGGCAAGCCAGTGCGTGCCAGAGAGAGCGAACAGGAGGGGTGGACTTGCTTTATAACCAGTCCTGTGAGAGCAAGAACTCATGTGAGAATATATTAACCCACTCAAGAGGGTTCCATACCCATAACCCAAACACCCACCGGCCCCACTTCCCAACACGGCCACAATGAGGACCCCGGGTTCCAACACACAACCTTCAGGGTCACACTCAAACCAGAGCAGTCCTGATTTTAGAATGTCGAGAAAAAGGGTGGAGAAGAAAGTTAAAGTCACTCAGTCTTGTTGCCTGGAGACAACCATGACTAACATGAAGATGTGTTTTCTTCTGTTTGATAAAATAAGACTGTCGAATATGCTATTTTGTTACCTAGTATTGTTTCTTTACTAATACTTCATAACCATCTTTTAGTGTTTGTGTGTGTGCGAGTGTGTGTGTGTGTGTGTGTGTGTGTGTGTGTGTTACCAGGGATTGAACCCAGGGGTGTTCTACCTCCAAACTACAGCCCCAACCCCTTTTTGTTTTTTGTTTGGAAACAGGGTCTCACTAAATTGCTAAGCCTGGCCTCAAACCTGGACCCTCCTGTCTCAGCCTCCCAAATACTAGGATTATAGGCTTGTGCCATCACATCCTGCCATAAACATCTTTTAATATTATCAGTAAATTCTTCTTCTGTCCCACAATTTTAAATGTCTGTGCAGGTTTTCACAGAATGACTATAGTTCCTGAGGGCTGTTGTGTTAAGTAGTTTACATACTTTTTTGGAACAGGGTCTCACTAAGTTACTGAGGGCCTCATTAAGTTGCTGTGCCTGGATTCACACCTGTGATCCTCCTGTCTCAGCCTCTCATGTACTGGGATTTCAGGTGTGCACCACTGTGCCAAGCTTGATTACTTCCATTTTACAGATGGGAAAACCCAGGCTGAGAGATGCAAAGGCCCTGCTTAGGGCCACAGGGATGCTCAGAGGCAGAATCGGGATTCCTGTCCACATTTGTTTGCCTCCAAAACCCAAGGACTTGCTTTCCAGAGGATGACTGGCCGCCCCTCAGAGAAGGCTGTGACAGGCTCATCCAGCCTTCCCCACAGCTCTGTAAGACTGAATCAAAGATTGTGAGCCTGCTCAGTCAAGAGTCAGTCTGTAGCAGCTGGGCGTGGTGGTGCATGCCCCATAATCTCAGTACTTGGGAGACTGAGACAGGAGGACCTCAGGTTTGAGGCCAGTCTCATCAACTTAGTGAGACCCTGTTTCAAAAAATTAAAAAAAAATTTTAAAGGGATTGGAGGTGTAGCTCAGAAGTAGAACCCCTCTGGGTTCAATCCCCACTACCACATACACACAAAAAAAGAGTCAACCTGCCCAGACAAACAACATCAACAAGGCAGGCCTGGTGGCACAAACCTGTAATCCCAGTACTTGAGAGACTGAGACAGAGGATTACAGGTTCGAGGGCAGCCTCAGCAATTTAGTGAGACCCTGTTCCAAATTCAAAAAAATAAAAAATAGGAAGCCGGGCATGGTGATGCACGCTTGTAATCCCAGTACTTGGGAGGCTGAAATAGGAGGATAGCAGGTTCGCACCCAGCCTCAGCTACTTGGTGAGGCCGTCTGCAACTTAGTGAGACCCTGTTTCAAAATAAAGAATAAAAAATAGGGCTGGGGGTATAGCTTGGAGGTAGAATGCCTCTGAGTTCAATCCCTGGTACCGCAAAAAATAAATAAATAAATAAATAAATAAATAAATAAATAAATAAAAATAGGGCCAGGGGTGTAGCTTGGTGATAGAATACCCCTGGGTCCAATCCCCAGTACACACACACACATACACACACACACACACACACACACACACACACACACACACACACGACACCAAGACTCTCTTTCCCCAAAAGAGTTACCAATGGCTAATAACACCGATGAAAGGTCACTCAGTCCCATTAGTCATCAGGGAACGCACATTACAATCACGGTGTGACATGGCGACACAGCTGCCAGAATGGCTAAACTGGAAAAGACAGGCGACCCACGGATTAAAGACACACTCCACTGGGAGAAGGCAAGTCTGTCCTGCCACTTTGGAAAACTGCTCGGCAGTACCCACAAAGGCTGACTGTGCATTTAACCCAGAGCCCCGAGCATTCCCCAAATGGAAATGCACATAAACATACCCCAAAATGCATATCCTAAAATGTTCATGGCAGCACCATTGGTAATAAACCCAAACTGGAAACCCCTCAAGCGTCCACCAGCAGCTCGAGCTGCATGAATGCACACATCAGTGAGCGTGAACAGACTACTGTTAAATGCAACGATATGATGCATCTCCCAAATGTAAAGTTGAGTGAAAGAAGCCAGACTCAACAGACACGTGTGTGAGAGTCCGTTACATGAAGTCCAAGAACAGGCAAAGGAAAGGTGCGGTGTCAGAAGTCAGCATGCTGGCCACCCTGCAAGGGGCGGTGGCTAGAAGGGCAGGAGGGGGTGTTTTGGGGGTGCCAATAAGGCTCTGCCTGGTGATCTGGATGCTGGTTACATGGATGTGTTCATCTTGTGAAAATGCACCAAGCTGAACACTTAAGTGCACCTTTCTGGGTGTCTGTAATGCTTTAATGAAATGTAAATTTAAGGGCCGGGGTGCAGCTCAGTGGTAGAGCCCTTGCCCAGCATGCGCAAGGCCCCGCGTTCCATCCCCAGCACCACAAACAAGCAACAACAAAAAAGTGAAATTAAAAAGGGCCGTCCAGGCAGCAACTGAATGTGCATTCATCTCTTCTCCTGCCCAATCCAGGGTTCCGGCCAGCCAGCCTGGTGGTCCTACCCAGGTCCCTGGTGCCAGCCTTCGAAAGGTTCTGCCAAGCCAACAGTGGTCCTCTGCCCCTGCTGGGCCAACATGAGCCAGAGAAGTGGGGGCTGCCCACCCCAGACGCTGGTTCAGACAGCAGGTAAAGCCCAGATCGGCGGGAGGTAACATTTGGGAGTGGCCAGGTGTTTCTGTCATCAGGGACCCCTCTGTCCAGCCCCAGGGACCCTACAGTGCCTGGCCTCACTCATGACTCTCACTCCGGGGCAAGCTGCCCTCCCCACCATCCCACTCCCTCCCCTCTTCCCCGAGGTGAAATCTCTGTGGTTTCTAAGAAAGTCCAGGCCTGGAGCAAGTCCATGGCCACTGCCATGTGTCACTTTGTCACCCACACCAGAAAGCTGCCTATACAGGATTAGAAAGAAAAGGAAAACACCTCACTAGCCACCAGAGGCCGACATGGCTAACACTGTGGTGTGACCTCACCCAGACCTTTACACTACCCGCGTCCCCCCTTAGCCATGGTTTCAATTGCCACGGTTTCTGTTATTACCCACAGTCAACTGAGGTCTAGAAGTATTAAGTGGAAAATTCCAGAAGTAAACAAGTCAAAATCTTAAGTGACTTTTCTTGCACTATTTTGTTATAATTGCTCTGTTTTATGCTTAGTTATCATTGCTAAGTCTCTTCCAGCACCTAATTGATAAATTAAACTTCATCACAGGTGTGCGCCGTGGTCTGGGTCTGCAGTGGTCCCGTAAAGCTCACGCATTGGTGGCTCGGTCCCCAAGGCAGCAGTGTACAAAGGTCGGGCCTTTGGGAGGTGACTGGATCATGACTCTGAGCCAGGCCTGGTGGCGCACACCTGTAATCCCAGTATTTGGGAGACTGGATCACGGGAGGATCACGGGTTCAAGGGCAGCCTCAGCAATGTAGCGAGACTTTCAATAACCTAGCAAGACCCTGTTTCAAAACAAAAAAAATAAGAAGGGCTGGAGTTATAGCTTGGAGGTAGAATGTCCCTGGTTTAATCCCCAATACCAAATAAATAAATATGTAAATAAAAGGGTATGCCGACTCTCACTTCATCGATGAATTACTCCATTTATGGATTCATACCATGATGGGTTACGATAGGGGCTTTGTTATGAAAGCAAAGTCTCTCTGCTTTCTGGCTGCCAGGAGCCAAGCATCACGTGTTATCCACCATGATGTTCTCCCTCAGAGGCCCCCAGTGACGGGCCAAGCAACCAAGAACTCTGAGAGATGCAAATATAAATCTTTTCCCTTCTAAGTTGATTATCTCAGGCATTTTGTCACAGTGACTGAAAGCTGACTTACCCAGTGTGTACATAGAGGAAAAACCATAGCATATATAGGGTTTGGAGCTCGCTACTTTCAGGCATCCACTGGGGTCTTGGAATGTAACCCCACAGATTATTAAACATGTCTAACGTGTATAATAAGTGGCCCGGGGATTGTGTTTCCATAATGCTTCTCCAGTGAGTCCTCATTCCTACCGCCAGCCTAGCCATGGCTCACATCTTCCCTCTCCTAGACTATCAGGCATCTTTGTGTGTGTGTGTGTGTGTGTGTGTGTGTGTGTGTGTGGCACTGGGGATTGAACCCAGGGGCATTCTACCTCCAAGCTACACCCCCAGCCTTATTTTTTATTTTAATTTTGAAACAGGGTCTCGCTAGGTTGATAAGAGTCTCACTATTTGCTGAGACTGTCCTCAAACCTGTGATCCTCCTGTCTCAGCCTCCCAAATACTAGGATTATAGGTGTGCGCCACCACGCCCGGCTGACTGTCAGGCATCTTTGCTGCTGTCCTTGCCCTTGTCTCACCTTCTCATTCCCCTCACTTCCCATCTTCTACTCTCCTACCAGTGAGGCCTTTTCTAAGTCTGATCACCTGACTCTCCTATCTAAAGTTCTTCAATGGCTTCCCAGGGCCTGTAGCTTAGCCCCGATCTCAGAATCCATGGTAACCTGGCCCCAGCTCAGCCCCTCCCCTGACCCCTGACACTCCAGTCATTCCCAACCCTCTCCCCAGACAGAAGGCTCCCCAGGGATGTCCTGTGTTTATAATTCTGTGGGCTCCAGGGATGGGAGGGTCCCACAAAGACCCCTCTACCAAGCTTGCTCCTTCACATTTTTCCCTAGCACCCCCATACTGTGAACTTGGAGACTCCAAAAGCAGACCCCCCCAATGGCCCTAGGGCTTGACGCCTCCACACTTTTCACATCCTGCTCCCTCTGCATGAACGTGTGCCATGCCCAGCTGGTAAACACCTATTTATACCTAAAGGCCCAGCACCTCCTTCTTCCTGAGTGTGTGGCCAGCTTTCCATTACTATAACAAAATACCTGACACAAACAACTTATCAGGAGGAAGGGTTTACTTTGGCTCATGGTTTTAGAGGTTGCAGCCCATGGTTGACCCCCTCTGTTGCCTTTGGGCAGAACATCATGGCCGACAATATGTGGTGGAGCAAGGCTGTTCACCTCCTGGTGGCTCACAAGTAAAGAAAGAGAGAGGAGAGGGGCCATGATCCTGTTATCCCGGTTAAGGGCATGCCCCAATGACCTAACTTCCTCCCTCTAGGCCCCACCTCTTAAAGGGTACACTACCTCCTAATAGTGCCACAGGCTGAGGAACAAGCCTTCAACACAGGACCTTTTAGGGACATTCCAGATACAAACTATAACAGTGGGAGAGAATAGATTTCTCCCTTCTCTACCTAGACTCTCTGTTGTTTTTTGTTTGTTTGTTTGTTTGTTTGTTTTTGGTTTTGATGCTGGGGATTGAACCCGGGGGCATTTTACCTCCAAGCTACATCCTCAGCGGTTTTTCTTATTTTTTTTTTACTTTTTATTTTGAAACAGGGTCTCACTAAGTTGCCAAGGACCTCACAAAGATGCAGAGGCTGGCCTCGAATCTGCCATCCTTTTGTCTCAGTCTCCCAAGTACTGGGATTATAGACATGCACCACCACACCCAGCTTCTACCTAGCCTCTTAACACTTCTTTCTCTGTATTGCAAGCATCTATCTTCAATGCAGTCTCACCTGCCAGTGTAGGATTAAGAGCTGTTTGAGGACTGGGATGGTATCCTATACCTCCTCAGCCCCATCACCTAACATTGCCCAGCAAGTAGGACCAGGTCAGTCCATGACTGTGGAGCGAGTGAAGGACAGGCTTGTGAACACAGAAGGCGCTCAGCCCTACAGAAGTTTCCTAAGGAGGCAGAAAGACCTCCCTGGAAAGGTTCCTCTGTCCCGCATGGTCAGCTGACCCCACCTCCATGGCAGAGAAAGCACCATTGTTTTGTTTTGTTTTTCTTACTGGTTTGGCTGGTTGGGTTGGGGTTATGGGAAATATAATGGGAGTGGTGGGGGCTACATTATATATATGCTGATTTAATAACCTCCGATCTGGTCACATTTCAAGGGTGCCAGCAAAGCTCCCTGCGGAAAACTGTGCTCCCTACCTGGGCACCAGTGGCTGGAATTTCAGCACTAGACGACTCCTTCTCTCTTCCCTGTCCTTTTTTTTTTTTTTTGCGGTACCGGGGGTTGAACCCAGGGGTGTTCTACCTCCGTGCTACACCCCCGGCCCTATTTTTTTATACTTTATTTTGAAACCGGGTCTCACGAAGTTGCGGAGGGCCTCACTAAGTAGAGAGAGAGAGACAGGGAGAGAGAGAGAGAGAGAGCTGAGGCTGGCCGCGAACCTGGATCCTCCAGTCTCCGCCTCCCAAAGTACTGGGATTACAAGCGTGCACCACCACGCCTGGCTTGCCTGTCCTTTTAAAAAGCACATTGCCAGGGACCACATTGAGAGTCTGGGGGCCTGCACGCTTTGCTTTGTGTCCCCAGGAAGGACTGTCCACAGTTCCGGAAATACAAATCCGGTGTCTGCACAGGCTGCCTGACCTCGCTGCAGGAGTACTCAGAGCAGCTGAAGGACATGGTGACCTTCGTCTTGGACTGCAGCTTCTCCCCGGAAGGAGCCTTGGAGAAGGCAGGGCTCCCCAGAGGAGACCTAGCGGGTCTCAGCCACAGAGGAGCATACAAGGTAGGGACGCCACCCACCAGGGGCAGAATGGCTGGAAAATGTGGGTCAACTTGCATTGTGCCGTGGTGGGGAGAACACTGGTACAGAAGGCAGAAAATCTAAGTTCTAGCTCCAGCTCAGCCACCTCCTAGCTGTGCATCTCAGGATAAGCCATCAGCCTCTCTGAGCCAGCCTCTTTCCTACCCATCTCTGATACCGCCATGACATCCAGTGTGACTCTTCCTAGCGATTTTTTGTACCTGCATCAACCAAACCTGTCAGGAATTTGTCTGGCTCTTTAATCAAGGGCACCTCAGTGAGATTTTTGAGACCCCTCCCTGGTTCGGGGGCACATTGCTTCAGGGAGAATGTGGCTGGCTTTGTTAATGCCCAGGGATTTGTGGCAGAGCCTCGTCCAGCCCACTAGCTGCTATTACGTCTCTATCTGGAAAGCTGGGCCCTGTTCATGGCTGGAGGTGGCTGCCGGTGGTCACAGTGCAGTGGGCCTCCCTGAGAGGTGGCCTCCCCCGCTGTGCCTCTGAGCTCTCCACCCCTCACCCATCATGGGGAGAGAGCTGGGCCCTCATTCCACTGACCCCTTTCTGGACGTTTCTCTGGAAAAGTCTGAACACTTACTGGCAGATCGATGGGCAGCCAGCGCAAACGGCCCGGCTCCAGGTTCCGTTATTTGTGGAGGACTCAGATTAGAGTTTTCATCCTGAGTTCTGGAACATTTATTACAACGTCCTGGTCTGGGCTCCTGCCAGAGAGGCCTGAACTGCCTCTGATCAGAAACAAGGCCGCCCACAGTCTACGCTGCCTTTTGGCGGCAAACCGCCCAGGAGGTTTTCTGGAAGTTAGGGCAGGGTGGGGCCGGAGCCACGGCTGCTGGCCGGGACCCACAGCAGGGTCCAGCCCGAGAACACACCGTCATTTGTAGCAGGTAAGAGCTGGGGCTCGTGGCTCATCCCACACAGCTGCTCATTTGAGACAAGGAAACTGAGGCGTAGAGAGAGACCTGCCCAGTCACACAGCCCAGTGCAACCCCAAACCCCTGGCTCCCCTCTGTGAAACGTCACTGAGAGGGGCGTGGAAGGTGCAGGATGCCTTTGCACAGACACAAGCAAGTATCCATAGTGAGCGCTGGCTGTGGTGGCTGCTGATCTTCCGTGCCACCTCACTGCCCCCATCCCATGTCACCAAACGGCTTTCAGTCTAACATCGGCCCCGCTGCCCTCTGCTCCGGGGAGAGACGGCCCGGCGGTCCTCATGGGTTCTGTTGGCGGCCTGGGCTGGATGAAGCCGCCCCAGATGGAGGCGCTGCCTGGCTCTATGTGTAGCCCTGGCAGGTCCCTCTGCCTCTGCTGTCATGTAGACACCAGGCTGGCGGGCACCGCGAAGTTTCATCTGCCACCGACAGGGTGGTAACAGCCAGGTCCTTAGGACAGCCAAGGCTGTCCCAGTGGATCACAGCCCTGGCTACATCCTAAATCTTTCCTCAGCCCCATTGCAGCAACCAGAAACCATTCAGGAGGGAAAAAAAACACCAGTGAAGGTCACCCAGGTCATGGAGCGAGGCAGGGCTCAGGGGGCTGGGGACAGGCCTGTCCCATGTGGAATGGAGTCGGAAACGGATGCCAGCTCCGCCTGGGTTTCCTGCTCCCATGCGAACCCCTGCCTATGATTCTCTCTCAAGTTCTTTACCTGTGATCCGCAGGCCCCTGAAATTCCAGGGAGAAAATTCAGAGCGTCCGTGAAATTGGATGGGGAAAAAAATGCATTTTTATTTGTATAACCTGAAGCTGAAATATAGCATTTCCTTCCATTATGAATGTCAGTAACGAATGGCTGTCTTATCAGAATGCCCTGGAACATTGTGGCTGCCAAAAGAAATCGCAGATAAATTCATGTCACATTACAGCTCTCCCTGGTATCTCAGAAATATCCTATACATTGATCGCTACTTCAAAACTACAATGGTTATAAATCCGCTGCCAACCTCTTATCTATAACAGGTTATAGATAAGCTGTTAACAAAAAAGCAGCATATTGCTGTAGCCCATTTTCCCAGAACTCAATAACTACATTTGCATAATAATTGGTTTCCTTGGAAATCCTGTGAGTTTTCTTTGATGTGGTTGAAAACATGACTTTGGCCCAGGGTCCAGAGCTGCAGGAGACCACAAAGGGTCTGCAGCACAGAAAAAGTTAGGATCCCCTGTTTTAAACCAGCAAACTTCCCCATCTCGATGTCTCCTAAAAGTAGAAGGTGTATTTTTATAACAGCTGCTGGGGCCTCCTCCTTCATCCAGCTGCTTGAACTCCGGGTGCTCGGGGCTTGGGTCTGTGCTAATTCTGTTTTTTAATGTTCTTCACTTGATTTGACAGACAACGGTGCCTTGTGCCTCGGTCGCTGGCTTCGGCTGCCCTCTGGTGGTGACGATGAGGCCCATTCCCAAGGACAAGCTGGAAAGGCTGCTGCAGGCAGCTTGGTCCCTGGGCAGTGAGCAAGGACGGCCCATTCACGTGGGCGACCCAGGTCAGTGTCCACCCTGGCTCCTGATTCTCACAGCATCTCTTGGTCTTGCTAGGGGCTTCAGGAGGGTGACAGCTCTGGAGGAGGCCCAAAGGCTCCCGGAGCAGCAGCTGGGCTGGGCTCACAGACGCCCTTAGGGATGAAGGTGCTGCCCTTGGGGACCAGCCAGCCTCACCCACTGGGGATCTTTGATAAACACGGAGCTCCTGTGACCTTCAAGTGAACGTGGGGTGGGGGAAGCAGAGGGTGGCAGCAGAACTTTTTGTCCCGGGAGTGGAGCTCCAATCGACCTCTACACTGGGCAGTGGCACGTGCGGGCAGGAGAAGGCTCTGTCCCAGACTTTCCTGCGAACTGAAATCCACTGGTCCCCAGCGTACTCGCTCAAACCAAGAGCGAGTGAACAGATCCAAGGGTGGAGGACTAAAATTTGGAAGCTGCCCAAGGCCACTTGGAGCTCTCAGAGGGCCTGATAAGAGGGCTTGGGATGGGCCCTGGGTGACAGCCAGAGTCCCGGGGACCTGAACTTGCTCAGCTGTGTCACAGACAAAATCACACAAAAGCTGGCCTCCGCAGCCTCAGCTCTCTCTCTCTCTCCCTGTCTCTCTCTCTCTCTCTCTACCTAGTGAGGCCCTCCGCAACTTCGTGACACCCGGTTTCAAAATAAAGTATAAAAAAATAGGGCCAGGGGTGTAGTGCAGAGGTAGAACACCCCTGGGTTCAATCCCTGGTACCACAAAAAAAAAAAAAAAAAAAAGCTGGCCTCCTATGAAAACACAAGCACTTGCTGCCTTCGTCATTTAAAGACCATCTCAGGACCGCCTACCAGGAAGGCTCTGCTGGAAAGTTTGATCTGCTGTAGGGACAGGTTGAGCCCAACACATCCATCTTTGCTGTCCTTGTCAGCACTTTGGTGCCGCCCAATGTGCTGGGGATGGTCAGCAACGGAGGCCAGGTCTGTGGGAGGCGACTCACGAATGCTGGCTTTGTCAGTAATCTCCATTAAAGTATAGTATTGGACTAGAGGCACCCAAGACTCCTTTTAGAAATCACATCAAACTGGGTGTGGTGGCACACGCTTGTAATCCCAGTACTTGGGAGGCTGAGACAGGAGGATCCAGGTTCGCGGCCAGCCTCAGCTACTTAGTGAGGCCCTCCGCAACTTAGTGAGACCCTGTTTCAAAATAAAGAACAAAAAATAGGGCTGGGGGTATAGCTCAGAGGTAGAATGCCCCTGGGTTCAATCCCCAGTACCACAAAAAAAAAAAAAATCACATCAAAGAGTTTAAGATTCTGGGTTCTGGAACTCTACTGGCCAACATCGACCATCAGTTATGTAGTGTCCTGAGTTGTTAAAGCCTCAATTCCTAGTTTCCTCCTAAATACCATTTAAGATAACTCTACAGCTGGGTGTGGTGGCACATGCCTGTAATCCTGGTACTTGGGAGGCTGAGACAGGAGGATAGCAGGTTCAAGATCAGCCTCAACAACTTAGTGAGACCCCGTTTCAAAATAAAAAAATGAAAAGGACTGAGGGTGTAACTCAGAGGTTGAATGCCCATGGGTTCAATTCCCAGTACCAAAAAAAAAAAAAAAATAGATACCCTATGACTAAAGTTCCTTTTGGATAAAGAACCATAAACTTCAACTTGGATGGTGCCTGCTAGGGGAATGATATTTTCTTTCTCCATCTGCAGGTCTGCTGGGAATCAAAGCGCTCTCCAAACCTGACTACGGGGATCCTGTGGTGTGTCAGCCAGGGGACGTCCCAGTGTTCTGGCCTTCCCCACTGACCAGCCTCGAAGCTGTCAGCAGCTGCAGTACGTTGGGCACGAGGGGGTAATTACTCTGACCTAGGACGGAGCCAGAGGGTCTTGGGTTCTTGGAAACATGGGCTTGGAGGGCAATGATATTAAAAATAAAGCCAGAAAAGGAGACACAAAAGATGGGCCTAGAGCCCGCAATGAATATCTCTCTGATTTCCTTCTATTAATCCCAGGGCTGGGTCTCCTCACCAGAGCAGTTTGTCTTATAGTTAAGATATGTATTGATTAAATGTATTTCCATCTGCTAAAGACTCACAAGCCCATTCTAACAGAAAAACTAACCTTTTGCTTGACTTTTTGAGACATCTCAGGAGGTTGCTAGGGCCTTAAGAATGCATTGGGAAGCCAAGAAACAATATAACTAAACAAACCATTTCACATTGTACAGGTGTTCCCCAGTATCCAGGTACCCCCCCCAGGATACCAAAATCCATGGATGTACAAGTCCCTTATATAAAATGGTAGTATTTTAATATAACCTGTGCACATCCTCCTGTATTCTTTAAGTCATCTCTAAATTACTTATGATACCCAATACAATGTAAACGCTTTGTAAACAGTTGTTATACTGTGTTGTTTACAGAATAATGACAAGAAAAAATGTCTGCACATGATCAGTACAGATGTACTTTTTTTTGGTACTGGGGATTGAACCCAGGGACATTCTACCTCTGAGCTACACCCCCAGCCCTATTTTTTATCCTTTATTTTGAAACAGGGTCTCACTAAGTTGCGGAGGGCCTCACTAAGTAGCTGAGGCTGGACGCAAAACCGATCCTCCCGTCTAAGCCTCCCAAGTACTGGGATTACAAGCGTGCGCCACCACGCCCGGCTTCCGATGCACTTTTTTCCTTTCGAATATTTTTTTTTTTTTTGCGGTACCGGGGATTGAACGCAGGGGCGTTCTACCTCCGCACTATGCCCCCGGCCCTATTTTTGTTATGCTTTATTTTTGAAACCGGGTCTCACGAAGTTGCGGAGGACCCCGCTAGGTAGAGAGAGAGAGACAGACAGACAGACAGAGAGAGAGAAAGAGAGAGAGAGAGAGAGAGATCGATCGATGGATTGATCGATCGATAGCGTGCGTGCGCGCATGCGCGCTGAGGTTGGCCGCAAACCCAGATCATCTGGTCTCCGCCTCCCAAAGTACTGGGATTACAAGCGTGCGCCACCACGCCCGGCTCCTTTCGAATATTTTCTATCCACAGTTGGATGATAAAGAGGGCCAATTGTATTTGCAAGGTGATTGAAAACAGTTCCACCATCAGCACACTTTTTACAAAGGGTTAGGGTGATGTTACAATGAAGAGACGCACGAGGGCGCCCTCACCAGCTCCCAGTGAGATTAGAATGTTACTGAAACATTAAAAATAATAGCTATTAGTACTTGAGAGGCTGTCAGAATTGTAGGTTTGAGATCAGCCTCCTAGAGATATGAGACTCTCAGCAACCTAGTGAGACCCTGTTTCAAAATAAAAAATAAGAAAAGGGCTGGGGGTGTAGCTCGGAGGTAGAATGCCCCTGGGTTCAATCCCTAGTAACACACACACACACACACACACACACACACACACACACACACCACACTAATAATGATAACTATTGCAGCCCATTGCCATAGACTCTGGAAAATTCTGGCCAGGTCAGCCACTCTTGCACTAGAAAGACTAGAATTTAGTGTTACTTTATTTTGGAAGCGTTCATGAGAGGTTAGCTATCAGATGACGTATGCCAAGACCTGTGGGATTCCACTTATTCATTTATTTATCATACATGTATTAAGCACCTACTGTGTGCCAGGCATGAGCCCAGATCTTGGGAATACAAAGCTGTGTGAGACCAGGTGGAGTCCTCAGGGGGCCTGTGGTCATTTGCGGGGTGCGCATCTGCACACAGTTGCACACATGCGGTGCACGCACCCCAGCACGGTGGTCTCACAGTCTTCCTGCCATCAGCACAGGGGTGTCCTGCAGAAGTCTCACTGCCGTGGACACTCCAGCACAATCCAACCCTTTAGTTCTGGTGGCAAGAGCATATTTGATTATAAATGAAGTGGAATGACATCATCAGTCAGGGACGAGCTGGAACATCCTTTAACTTTCATATGTAAACTTCAATTAACAATGGATTAATTGCTGCACACCACAACAACCGATGGGGCAAAACCTCATGCCGCACTCGGCTGACTGTCCCAACGGGTGCCTGGCTGTAAAGTGACCAATTTAGGTGCCAACTAAGATGGCTCCACCGGATCCATCAGTTCCTCATTTTATGTATCAAGTCTAAAAGTTACATATCTGTCAGTAGATTTTCCTTTTGAAGTATTGGCTGACTCTGGCTTTCTTTTTAAATGAAGAAACTTTACCATTTCTGTGAAACCCAAGACGTCACTTACTCATGCCTACTTTTTTTTGTTGATTTTTTTCAGTACTGGGGGTTGAACCCAGGGACATTCTACCTCCAAGCTACACCCCCAGCTCTATTTTTTATTCTTTATTTTGAAACAGGGTCTCACGGAGTTGCGGAGGGCCTCACTAAGTAGCTGAGGCTGGCCGCGAACCCGGATCCTCCAGTCTCAGCCTCCCAAGTACTGGGATTACAAGCATGCGCCACCACGCCTGGCTTCATGCCTACATTTTGAACACCTCTCATGCCAGGCACTGTAGTGGGACTCTGAGATGAATATGCAATGGTCCCGGGCATCGGGGAGCAGATAGCTGAGTGGAGGTAGAGTCTTGAAGGAAATAAAGACGCTACAGAAGGCAGAAAGGGTAAATAAAGTATTGTACTTAGGAAGCACCCAGGAGCCAGGCGCAAGGACAGAAGCTGAGACACGGTGTCTGGTTCCACACTGCAAATGACCATCTATGGAGGGCCTACTCTTTATCAGGCACTTTGCTAAACACCTGTATGTGCGTCCTCCTGTGTAGTACTGACGACAACCATACGAGGCATTATCGTTATTTTATAATTGAGGAAATAGGTGTAGAGAGGGTAAGTTCGCATCTCAAACTCAGGTGTTTGCCACGCGAAAGCCACTCCTTAGTAACGAAACCAGAGCACCTCACGTGGCCTATAATCTAGTAGGGGAAAGTTTTCTTAAAGAACAAAATTACCATAAGCCAAAGCAAGAAAGAAGTGCTATGAGAAAAACAGAAACTATGTTCACAGAGTTCACACAAATCTAAACGTTTGCTGGAAGGTAAAGGAAGATGGCGCCCTCACATTGTAAGACCTCAGTTACTACTGCCTGATACTGATGGCTGCGGCTTCGGCGATGGGATCTCCCACCACGCTCGCTCTAGCCAAGGCTGTATCTGCACTTTTCTAAAAACTGGAGGCCGCTGTTTAAATGGAGCTTTAGTCATCAGCCAGCTGGTTCTGATCGTGGTGCCGGCACAAGGCCCAGGGAGTGCTGGTGGCAGAGCTGCTGCGTGGGTGTCACCGTGCCCAGCTACCGTGGACAAGATGAGCATGGACTGGGCTTGGTGGGGTGGCCAGCTCAGTCTCTCCTGTCGTGTGTTGCAGAGGCTCCGCTGGCTTTCGCCAGCATGCCGGGTTGCACAGTGATGACCGACCTGAAGGATACGAAGACTCCAACTAGCTCTCTCACGCCTGAGACGACCCCGGAGCTCCATCGCATTTCCCAAGACCCTTTGCACTACAGCATCGCGTCAGCTGCGGCCATCCAGAAGATCAGAGAACTAGAGCTGACGATTGCTGTCGACCCAGGTGAGAAGCAATGCGTTCCTACTGACCTGGAGACACGCCTCACTGCTGTGATGTCCAGTGGAAAGGGCAGGACGCAGGGCTGGGGGTGTAGCTCAGTGGTAGAGCGCTTGCCCAGCTTGCATGAGGACGTGGGTTCGGTCCCCAGTATTTCCACAATAAACAAGGACAAAGATGGACAGGATGCAAGCTGTCTCCACAGTGTGTGCTTTTTGTTGTTGTTGTTGTTTGCGGTACCGGGGATTGAACCCAGGGGCATCTACCTCCAAGCTACACCCCCAGCCCTATTTTTTATTCTTTAGTTTGAAACAGGGTCTCACTAAGTTGCGGAGGGCCTCACTAAGTAGCTGAAGATGGCCACGAACCCGGATCCTCCGGTCTCAGCCTCCCAAGTACTGGGATTACAAGCGTGCGCCACCACACCCAGCTCAGTATGTGCTTTGAAAAGACTTATATACTGTGTGGGGTTCCTTTGTTTTGTTTTTGTTTTGGGGGGTTGTTTGTGTTTGTTTGATTTTTTTTTTTGGTGCTGGGGATTGAACCCAAGGGCATTCTGCCTTTGTGCTATACCCCCAGCCCTTTTTATTGTTTATTTTTGAAATAAGATCTTGCTAGGTTGCTGAGAGTCTTGCTAAGTTGCTGATGCTGATCTTCAGCTTGTGATCCTCCTGTCTCAGCCTCCCAAGTACTGGGATTACAGGTGTGTATCACTACACCTGGCACTTACACTGTGTTTGGATCCCAAAAAGTATAAAAGTAAATGCACTAAGACACTAACATTGGTATCATGGGTGAATCTTAGTTTTTGGATTTTGTTTTTTTGTGATACTAGGGATGGAATCCAGAGGCATTCTACCTCCAAGATACACCCCCAACCCTTTTTTGTTTTTGTTTTGAAGCAGAGTCTTGCTAGGTTGCTGAGAGTCTTGTTAAGTTGCTGACGCTGGTCTTGAACCTGTGATCCTCCTGTCTCAGCCTTCCAAGTACTGGGATTACAGGTGTGCACCACCATGCCTGGCTTGTTGTTCTAAATGTTAACACTAAACATGTGAGGCTGTTTGAAGGGCGAGTTTATTAGCTGGGCAAGTTGCCACCCAGAACCAAATAGGCCAGGTAGGTAAGAAAGAGAGAGTGGTTCCTAAGTAGGCGACTGCCAACTAGTGTGTGTGTGTGTGTGTGTGTGTGTGTGTGTGTGTATACGTGTGTTACTGGGGATTGAACCCAAGGGCATTCTACCTCTGAGCTACACCCCCAACCCTATTTTATTTTATTTTTTTGAAACAGGGTTTTGCCAAGTTGCTGAGGCTGCTGCGAACCTGTGATCCTCCTGTCTCAGCCTCCCAAGTAGATTGCCAACATTTTAAAAAGTTATCTATGTATTTAGTGCTATACCTGACCTTCCCCTTTTGTGCCATTGCCCTGGGGGTGGGCACAAAATAGATTTTATACTGGGAACAGGCTTAGGTGTGGGGGACTGGATTGTGTCTCCTCTGGGAATCCTGGTGGGCAGGACCCAGTAGCCAAACTGTATATTCTGTCTCTGGGAAAAGACAGCCCTTCTGGGGTTTGCGAGCCACCGGCTTTGTGGGCATGGGGCAGGGCTGGCAGGATCATCTAGAGGCCTGCTGGTTCCAATTAGGCAGAGGTTTGCCCAAAGTTAGCTGAGGGCGTTTCAATTCCAGCTCCATCTACCTTTAGGAGCCGAATTTCGGATCCCAAGTGGCCACGGTTTCACCCACTGTTGTACCTGGTACATTCAGTTCCTCTGTTGGCAAAAATTTCCTGAGAGAACTACAGTGTAGGCTCTACCTCAGTTTCCCCATCAGTGTGATAGGATGACTAACAATTATACTTCCCTCCAGGAGTTGTGATAAGCACTGAGAATAACAGCTATCATCTACCGAATTTTACTGTGCCAGGAGGCATCATGTTAAAAGCACTTACACGTCTCATCAAACTCTCCCAATGACTCTGTGAAACAGCTATTATTAACTTCATTTAACGGATAGAGAAACCGAGGCACCTAAGGTTAAGAAACTTGTCCAAGTCCCCTGACCTGGAACCCATGTCTGATGACTCCAGGGCCCTGATTTATAAGTGTTGGCCGAGTTTGAATCGGGGTTGAAACGGTATGTCACAGCCTCACCTGGGCGGTTCAAAGAGTGCTCCGGAGTCCCCGCTCACACCCATTCCTTCTGCACCTTCTCATGAGCTGTGACCCTAAAACTGGAGTGCTACCACCCCTTGGGTGTCTGCAGAAGGCTTAGGAGGGCCTCCCCACCACCTGCGCCTGGTTCTGTGGTGGTGGACCCCCATGGAACACAGAGGGCTGGGCCGGCCTGGGAGGTGGACTCAGGCCAGATTCCCAGGACCAGGCAGAGCTGTGTCCAGTGACTGTTTAAGAGAACAGCGCTTGGCAGGGCCGCGGAGCAGCCTGGGAGCCTGTCTCCAGTTGGCAGCACCGCGGCCGAGAATCTGACAGCCTCTGAAATGGCGGCTTCTTTCTCCTGGGACTGGGAGCAAAGGTCGTCCTGCAGTGACGGGGTCTGCAGTTACTAAACTTTCTGCTAAACCACTGGGCCAAGCTCTTTTCTGGGTTGTTAGTTCATTTATTCATTCTGCAGAGAATATGGCTTCCTTTACTTATGAATACACAGTCAATTCAGGATATACACTCACCACAGGCATACCTCTTAGGACAGGCTCACGGCAGGGAGGAAGAGTCTCTTACATAGTTGATCTCCTGGCTGGATTTTTTTCCCCCTGTGGTACTGGGAATTGAGTCCAAAACTTCATGCATACTATGCCACTGAGCTACATCCTCAGCCCCTGGATAGATATAGCGTGGGGGGGGGGTACTGGGGATTGAACCCAGGGGCGTTCTACCTCTGAGCTACACCCCTAGCCCTTTTTATTTTTTTACTTGGAAATAGGGTCTTGGTATGTTGCTGAGAGCCTCACTAAGTTGTTGAGACTGACCTCAAATCTGCAATCCTCCTGTCTCAGCCTCCCAAGTACTGGGATAACAAGCCTGTGCCACCATACCCAAATCTGAGTGGATATTTTTAAAAATTTCCACAGTGTTTTCTCCCTTGCAAACATTCTTAGCCAAGCTGATGGCTCTCCCACTTAGTACAGGGTCATGAGGGAGGAAGAATTATTAACTCTGCCATCAGCTTAAATTTTACAGAATGGAATTGGGAAGTAAATTTACTGCAGACGTGGTGCACCGTTGCTTAGTGAGTGTGATCAAGAGGTCAGACACAAAGCAGCCGTCGATGCTCCAGACTGAGTCAAGGCCTGAAGCAGGAGATGGGGAAGGCGGATTTATGACCGTCTGGACGTGCTGATTTCCTCTCTTAAGGACTGTCCATAATCCTCAAGAACAATAGATGATTTTGACTCCTGCTATATTAAATAAGCAGATGCAAGATTAATGACAGTGTACAGGGTACTGAACATTAGTCAGTAGCACAAGAGAGCCACTCAGTCACTTTTAAAATGACATTAGCCGGGTGTGGTGATGCACGCCTGTAATCCCAGTAGTTGGGAGGCTGAGACAGGAGGATTGCAGGTTGGAGCAATTTAGCATGACCCTCAGCAACTTAGTGAGACCTTCTTTCAAAACAAAAAAATAAAATAGGGCTGGGGGTGTAGCTCAGAGGTAGAACGCTCCTGAGTTCAGTTCCAAGTACCAAAAAAAATAAAAAAGGATGTTGCCTTGCCTTTGAAGTTCCTGGAGAATATGAAGGGGTACAGGGTTTTTATAGTAATGATTTTTGCACTGATAATAAAATCATCACAAATGTACGTCCGGCTTTCAGTTGAGCAATTTCCCTCTCCCTCCCCTCCCCCTCAGTGCTCACCGCTCCCTGTGAAAGATGACATCCCATCGTTTTTCTTTCAAATGTTATTCTTCTCCCATCTTATCAACAGTACTTCACATTCATTGTAGAAGCATCGGAAAATACATGAAAGTAAAAAAGCAGTAAAAAAAACCCCGGAATCACATTGCAATTAGCCGGTATTGGCAGTATGGTGTCGATTGAAAGTTTAAAGTTTTTTCTTTAAAGAATTTTTCCTTTACTCTCAAACCTCTGCGTGCATGTATAGATGTACTGGGATCCTACTGTGGTCCTATTTTAGGACTTGCTCTTTTTGCTTCTTAATATACTGTGAACATCTTTCCTGTCATAAATAGTCTTCCACAGCATCCTTTTTAATGTCTGCATAGAATCCCATTACATGAACGACTATGTGACCCCATAAACCAGGCCGCAGTGAACATCCTTACCGCTAAATTTGTGTATGCGCCCCTGATTACTAGGAACGCTGGATGCTAGAAGTGGGTTGCTGGCGCCAGTGGGATGTGCAAATCTAAGACACAAATCCCTCTCCAGGCAGAACCGTTCCAGTTCCCACTCCCACCAGCAAGCCAGAGGCCATGTCCCTACAGCCTTCCTCCACCTGCCCCCTCTGTAGGAAAACCAAGGCTCAGAGAGGTCGAGGGATGTGGCCAAGGACACACAGCACTGCTGTGCCGGCTCCCACCATGGAAGTAGTTTCCAGATTCTAATCTGGAACTGTTCCTCCATAATGGGAGTCTGACCCCTACATCCTTCATGTTCTCCGCACACCTCAACTTCAAGCCAATGTGCCTTCACGTCCCTTCAGCCCACCTCTGATTCCAGCTGCAGCTGGGGTGGGAATTCCAAGTCACACTCTACCCTCCATGTGACACTGTTTTGCTTTGAGGTGACCTGAGTGTGGACAGAGGCATGGAGTATGTGACGAGGGTCCGGAGGTGTGCTGCCCATCGGGGCCCAGTGTGGCCGCCCTGGGTGGACATCTTTGGCACAGCAGGTGTCTCGCAGCACAGGAGCATCCCACCTTGGGCCTGGTCTCTTTGGAAGACAGTCCTGGTCCCTCCAGAGCCTCCTCTGGACTCTAGGGAGTGTGGGGGCATCAATACCCCAGTGGGCAACCTTCCCCCAATAGGGGCCAGGAGCCGGTGGATAAACACGCAGTCCTTTCATCCTCGGGAAGGACAATTCTGAGGGGTGTGGCCCACGGTTTCTTAGAGGACCTCAAGCAGAATCGAGCCATGGTTGCCTTGGGAGTCGACTTGCTCACCCACACTCCTCTAGCGTCTCTCCCCCTTTCCCATCATCTGCTTTGTTTCCTGGGGTCACCTCTCACTGAGATACTTCCACGCATGTCCTTGTCTTGGGGTCTTATTCTGGAGACTACCCAGTGCATACAGGACTATTTCCCTTCCTCCTTCTTTATTCATGTATTAGTCAGGGTTTGCCAAACTGCTATAACAAGTAAGTCCGCGATGCTGTGCTCAAGTACAATAGAAATTCATGCCTCCCTGTGTAGCGGTCCAGGCGGCTCCTCCAGGGACTGTGTTCTGGGTTGGCAGAGAGGGGCTCTGCTCCACCCGATCACTCCAGCATCACATCATGAGACAGGGCTCCAGCGGTCAGCATTCCAGCTCTGAGAAAAAGAGAGCTTAGAGAGGCGCAGGGGAAGCACAGGGCCAGGCCAGAGGTGGCGCCCATCATGTTCCCCTGTACCCATGTTCAGCCGTTTACCTGATGACTGGGGTGGGTAGACAAGAATACATTCCAGTGAACAAGTCAGTCTCTGCCACATCCCTCCAATCGACTTCTTTTGTTGTTGTTTCTTGGTGGTAATGGGGATTGAACCCAGGTGTGCTCTATCTCTGAGCTACAGCCCCAGCCCCTTTTACTTTTTATTTTTTCTTTCTTTTTTTTTATGGTACTTGGGATGGAACCCAGGGGCATTCTATCTCTGAGTTACACCCCCAGCCCTATTTTTTTTTTATTCTTTATTTTTTAAACAGGATCTCACTAAGTTGCAGAGGGCCTCACTAAGTTGCGGAGGCTGGCCGCGAACCTGTGATCATCCTATCTTGGCCTCCCAAGTACTGGGATTACAAGTGTGTGCCACCATGCCCAGCTTTACTTTTTATTTTGAAACAGGGTCTTGCTAAGTTACCACATTCTATCCTCAAACTTGCATTCCTCCTGTCTCAGCCTCCCAAGTACTAGTATCACAGGCATGTGCCATCGTGCCTAGCTCCTCCAATTTACTTCTTAAAAAAAAAAAACAAATCAAAGCTGCCAGGCATGGTGGCACACACCTGTAATCCTAGTGACTCAGGAGGCCAGGGCAGGGGAGCACAGGTTCAAGGCCAGCCTAGGCAACTTAGTGAGACCCTATTTCAAAATAAAAAATAAGAAGGGCTGGGAATATAGCTTGGTGGTAAAGCACTTGCCTAGCATGCACAAGGCCTGGGGTTCAATTCCCAGTACTGTAGTTGGTAGGTAGGTAGGTAGGTAGGTAGGTAGAAAGAAAAAGAAAGAAAGAAAGAAAGAAAGAAAGAAGAAAGAAAGAAAGAAAGAAAGAAAGAAAGAAAAGAGCAAATAATCAAAACCCCCAAGCAACTCCTAGCATCGGTTCCCACTTTAAACACAATCACTGTATTTTTGTAATTTCAGGCAACCGAGGGATCGATCACCTGTTCTGTCAAGATGAGCTGGTGAAGGCCTCTCTGTCGCTGTCCCACGCCCGCTCTGTACTGATCACCACCGGCTTCCCCACACATTTCAATCATGAGCCCCCAGAGGAGACAGACGGCCCCCCGGGGGCCATCGCGCTGGCCGCCCTCCTGCAAGCCCTGGGGAAGCAGGTCTCCATGGTGGTCGACCGGAGAGCCTTGAGCTTGCACACGAAGCTTGTGGAGGACGCTGTGGAGCAGGGTGAGCAGTGACGCGGGCTCAGTCCGTTCCCCGCACAGGCCTTGGGTAGGGGGAGGAATTCAGTACATGTGGCGCTTCTGCCCGGTCCTGGGCAGGGGCTGTGCCCTTGACACAGGGCACTTTCCTCAGCTCAGCAAAACTCCTTACCATAAGCAGCATTATTCCCATGTCATAGAGAAAGAGCCTGAGGTTCCAAGCGGTCCGGGTGGTTTGCCCAGGCAGGTAGGGCGAGCTGGAATTTGAGCTCAGGTCGCTACGCTTCAAAGCGTCTGTCCCCTCCTGTGTACCTGCTGCCCTCCCTGTGAAAAGAGGTGTGGCCTGCCGAGGAGGGACAACAGCCCCGCGCAGCCCTGGACCCTGGAGTCAGGGAGGGCAGCAGAGTACAGAGGTGGAGAGGCTCGGACAGCAGTGTCCTACCCAGCCCAGATGGGCAGGGCGCACCCGCAGCCACCCCAATGGCTGTGAGGGCCGCAGGTGCTGGAGACAAGAGGCCCCAAGGCCAGTGTGACAGGAGGGGCTGGGGCTGCACCGGTGCAGCCGGCTCCACACCTCTCCTCCCTCTTGCAGGAGGGACTACTCAGGCAGAAGCTGGAAGCTGGTGAGTCCAACCCTCTTCCCTCCGCCTGTCTGCCTGTGTGTCCCTCAAAACGCATTCTTGCTGGACCTGGTGGCACACGCCTGTAATCCCAGCACTTGGGAGGCAGACACACAGAAGGATCACAGGTTCGAGGCCAGCCTCAGCAACTTAGAGAGACCCTGTTTCTAAACAATACAAAGAGCTGGGGGGTGGAGCTCGTAGGTAGAATGCTCCTGTGTTCAATCCCCAGTGCCACAAAAAAATGCATTCTTCAGAGAAGTGTGTCTTCCTTCTCACTTTTAAAAAGGGCTTCAAGCTGGGCGTGGTGGTGTACACTTGTAATCCCAGTACTTGGGAGGCTGAGACAGGAGGATCACAGGTTCACGGCCAGCCTCAGCTACTTAGTGAGGCCCCCCGCAACTTAGACCCTGTTTCCAAATAAGAAATAAAATCGGGCTGGGAGTATAACTTGGAGGTAGAATGCCTCTGGGTTCGATCCCTAGTACCAAAAAAAAAAAACCCAAAACAAAAGGGCTGGGGCATGGCTCAGTGGCAGAGCACCCCTGGCTTCAATCCACCCATACACACGCCAAAAGAGAGAGAGAGAGTCCAGATTTGACATTAGTGCACTGTTACTGGGATTGTAAAATGGTGCTGATGCTATGTAAAACAGCATGGCAGTTGCTTAAAAATTAAGAATAGTATTACCTTTTGATGCAGCAATTCCACTCCTGGCTAGTCACTTCCCAAAGAAGTCAAAGCAGGAACTCAAGAGATATCTATCCACCTGTGCTCGTAGCAGCACTATTCACAATACCTGAAGCACAGAAGTCCAGAGACAGATAGATGAATACCCCAAATGGAGTATACAGTGAAATATTATTCAGCCTTGAAAAAGGAGGACATTCTGGCACACGCCACAGCATGTATGAACCTTGAGGGCATTGTGTCAAATGATATAAGCCAGTCACAAAAGGACAAAGATTGTGTGATTCCACCTACATGAGATACTAGAGTAATCGAATTCATAGAGAAAGTAGATGGAGGGGCTTGGCTGAGGGGAGATGGGGAGTTACTATTGAATGAATATAGAGTTTCGGTTTGGGAAGATGAAAGAGTCCTGGAGAGAGATGGTGGTGATGGTTGCACAATGTGAATGCACTTAATGCCACTCAACTGTATACTTATTATTATTTTTTTATGGTACTGGGGATTGAACCCAGGGGCATTCTACCTCCGAGCTACACCCCAGCCCGATTTTTTTAATTCTTTATTTTGAAACAGGGTCTCACTAAGTAGCTGGGGCTGGCTGCGAACCTGGATCCTCCAGTCTCAGCCCCCCAAGTACTGGGATTACAAGTGTGCGCCACCACGCCCGGCTTCAACTGTATACTTAAAAACAGTTAAGCTGAGCGTGGTGGCACATGCCTGTAATCCCAGTACTTGGGAGGTTGAGACAGGAGAATTGTAGGTTCAAGGACAGCCTCAGCAATGTAGCAAGACTCTCAGCAACCTAGTGAGACCCTGTTTCAAAACAAAATAAATAAATAAATAAATAAAAAGGGCCAGGGATGTAGCTTGGAGGTAGAGCATCCCTGGGTTCAAACTCCAGTCCCCCTCCCCCCAGAAAAAAAAATTAAAATGGGTAGATTTGTGTTCTCTGTATTTTGCCACAATTAAAATTCGTTTTACCAAGCACAGGCTGGAACCTGTCACGCCAGATGTTTATTAGACACACAAGTGGAGAAGTGGAGTGGGAGTCAGACACGTGAGACAGGCTCGGGCGGCAGAGCGGTCCGGGCTGCACGGACACACTGGAGGCCTTTGGCCTATCGGGGTCTCAGGATGCTGTAAAAAAACGGGGAAGAAGCAGGGACCGAGCAAAGGCCCCAGAGTCGCACCCTGGGTCCCTCGTGAGGAGGGGTCAAGGGGCGGGGAGCGGCCAGCACAGTTCCCTAGAAGGAGCAGCAGGAGACAGCAGGAAACCGAGGGGTGTGTTGTCTTGGTCTGACAACTGCACAGGTGGATATTTTAAGCCACCAGTTTCCCAGAAGCAGCTGGGCGCCCGCTGGGCAGGACTCCACGGGCCGGCTCCGGTGGGGCGGGTGCTCCACGGGGGTTGGCAGGCCTGTCCTTACATTGGGATGAAGTAGGAGCACTTTGGCCTTTTAATGAAAAGGACTTCAGGTCTCTTGATGCCTGTGGCCTGGGAAATGTCCCAGAGATGAAAAAGCAGAGTCGTTTCTTCCCTGTCGTGAGCAGAGATGGCTCCCGGCAACTCAGAGGCGGGAGCCACGGCCTCCCCCGACCTCCCCTCTCGGAGGTTCCCGCGGGTGCCCCTCTTTGGTATGCATCCTGTCCCCTGTCCTGTGTGGCTCCCGGGCACCCTCCTGACTAGTATCCTCCATCCTCCATCTGAGGAAGCAAGAAAGAGCAGCCTGTGCTTAGCAGCTACCCTGCGCCGCGCCCGAGCAGTGGGCCGGTGTCACGCCATGGCGCCATCCCAGCAATCCTGGTGGGGACCATTATTTTGCAGAGGAGGAACCCAAAACTCAGAGAGTTTGTGCGACTTGACTGAGGTCACAGAGCGGGGAGGTGGCACGTGCTTTTCACCCAGGGCTGTCAGATCTACGCTGGTCCCCTTCCTGGATCACCCTCACAGCACAGGGAGGGCTGGACTTTCAGCCTGTTGTGGCCCCTGCACCCCAAGTTCCCTAGCGTGTTGCTTCTCACTCCACAGTAAGATGTGCTCAGCGAGTGTCCCCCATGACCAACTACCATCTTCTTGCCCCCCCATACGTGGGGGAGCTGGGGTGGGAGGTGGGGAGGCCCCGCAGGAAGGGGACCTCAGGATCTGAGAGTGGTTCTTGCTCCTCACCCTGGCTTGCCCCTCCACCCACGGGATGGCAGTGACAGCTCCCGTGGGCTCAGGGGCAGCAGCGTGGTGCAGACACCGGGGCCAGGGCGCCACCTCCGAGCTGCGTTTCTAACTGAAGCTCATGGTTGAACGTAGACGCTAAGCATCATGGGTTACCATCACCTGGCAGGTGTGAGGGGCTGAGGATGGAGATTATGGAGGTGGCTGAAACTCCTCCCAGGTACCCCCTGGCACCCCTCCAGGCCCATGGAGCAGACAGGGGTCCCCGCAGAACCAGCAGATCCCCGAAGTGCTGGGTCCAAGAGCCCCCGCCCCGGGCTTTCTGCTCCACCTTCAGCTCTGCACAAAGGAGACTTCGCCCTGGGCCAGTGAATAAACCAGGCGTGTCCCCCAGGCTGCCGTGAGATAGACTATTAATGAAAACCAAGTTAATTTTATTTTGTTTGGGGATTTTTATGTTTTCTACATATTCTATAATAATATTTATTATTTTGGTCGCCAGGATAAGTGCTGTGGCTCTTTGTTTTGTGGTGCTGGAGGTTGAACCCAGGGGCATTCTACCTCCAAGCCACACCCCTAGCTCGATTTTATTTTTTATTTGGAAACAGGGTCTCGCTGAGTTTCCAAGGCTGGCCTCAAACCTGCCATCCTCCCGTCTCAGCCTCCCAAGAACTGGGATTACAGGTGTGCACCACCATCCCCAGCTAAAAGTGCTATTTTTAAGAGCGAAATTCACTGGGGACATCACGCCCAAAGAAGGAGCTCACCCAAGGGCCAGCCTCTGGGGCTTCCCCTCAGCTGTTCTTGAACTTCCCTGAAGTATGCAGTGGGGCGGGGAGAGGGGAGCGGGTGAGGATTGGGGTGAGAACTAGAGTCCTAAAACCGATGTGTAAACACTTGGTTTTGCCCAAGTTATTTAGTGTCTCTGAGCCTCAGTTTTCCTCTCCTGTAAAATGGGAATGACAATGATTTTTAATGGAACAGAATTGTGAAAATTAAATGAGAAGTGTGCAGTGGGGTGCTTAGCAGAGGGCTGGTATGCTGTCACCGTGGTCATGGAAATGTGTACCCAGCACTTTTGGTGGCAGCGGCCCTCTGTTCACGCAGCATTACGGGCATCTCACATGCAGCACGTTGATTCTGCCCTCCAGCCCTCCGGTTGACTCAGGAATGAAAGTAAACTTAGTATCTTTTTTTTGTGTGTGGTACTGGGGATTGAACCCAGGGGCATTCTACCTCCGAGCTCCACCCCCAGCCCTATTTTTTATTCTTTATTCTGAAACAGGGTCTCACTAAGTTGCGGAGGGCCTCACTAAGTAGCTGAGGCTGGCCGTGAACCTGTGATCCTCCTGACTCAGCCTCCCAAGTGCTGGGATTACAAGTGTGCGCCACCACGCCCGGCTTAAACGTAGTATCTTTGATGTCACTGCCTTGGCTGACCTGAGCGTTCCACGGAGGGTCGTTGCTCAGCGACGGTCACGACAACGCTCCCGAGGGGCTTCTGAAAAGCGAACATGAACGTCTAAGACGCAATGCCAGGGCTGACGTGTCCGCCCTTTGCTTTTATTCTCAAGGTGTCCTGAACACACAGATCCCGATATTAACTTACCAGGGCGGATCAGTGGACGAGGCTCAGGCGTTTCTGTGCAAAGACGGGGACCCCGAGTCACCTCGGTATGTATGTCCCATTCTAGGTGAAGTGCGCGGTGGTGGGAAAACCCACGTGCTCTTAGCTTGACCAGCACGGTTTTTGCACTTCCCAGCCGCTGGGAGAGAACAAAGCCCAGGGGGACAGGGGTTCCGCTGGGCCATGCTAGCAAGAGGCTGGGGCGTCTCGGGGTGTGCTAGGGGCTTCACAGAGCATCTCTGGAGAGAGCAGGTCTGTGGCAGCAGGGAGAGATGGCTTATCTTTCTGATGGAGGAGATCGGAGAATTTTTAAAAAAAGGTTAGCAATCTTTCAAACTACACGTCTTGACTCACTAGAATCATTTTAGTTGCAGTTACCCGACATGCCCCAAATGAAATGGAAATAGTGTTGTATAGCTTGTGTGTTAATAAGTCCTGTCTTATGAAACTTTACATATGTGTATGTGTTTCTTTTTTTTTTTTTTTTTTGGGTACTGGGGATTGAACCCAGGGGCGTTCTACCTCCGCGCTACATCCCCGGCCCTGTTTTTTTATACTTTATTTTGAAACCGGGTCTCACGAAGTTGCAGAGGGCCTCACTAAGTAGAGAGAAAGAGAGAGACAGGGAGAGAGAGAAAGAGAGCTGAGGCTGGCCGCGAACCCGGATCCTCCGATCTCTACCTCCCAAAGTACTGGGATTACAAGCATGTGCCACCATGCCCGGCGTGTATGTGTTTCTTACTGTGTGCTGTTTATTGCATGGAAAGCTGTGTTTCAGACCTCATAACTTGTAACACAGTGTTTTGGATGCTTCTTTTAACAACCAAAGGTAATGTATTTTGCACACACATGACTGAAGTAGACGTTTCAAAAAACGTTGACTCTTACAGTGTTTCAAGATTCAGATTGACTACTTGCACCATACTATGATTCCTTCTGTTCCAATATGTTCTATTCCATTTTTCCAAAAATGCTGATCTTTAGCTGGGCGAGGTGGTACACACTTGTAATCCCAGTGTTTAGGAGATAGAAACAGGAGGATCTCAGGTTTGAGACCAGCCTCAGCAACTTAGCAAGGCCCTCAGCAACTTAGTGAGACCCTGCTTCAAAATAAAAAAATAAAAGAGGGCTGGAGGTGTAGCTCAGAGGTAGAATTCCCCTGAGTGTGATCCCTAGTACCACCAAAAAAAAAAAAAAAAAAAAAGCTGGTCTCTGCCCAGTGTAGTGATGCATATCTATAATCCCAGTACTCGGGAGGCTGAGATAGGAGGATCTCAGGTTTGAGAACAGCTTCAGCAATGTAACAAGACTCTCAACAACCTATGGATACCCTGTTTCAAGACAAAAAATAAAAAGTGCTGGCAGTGTAGCTCAAAAGTGTTCAGAATGCCCCTTGGTTTAATCCCCAGTACCAAAAAAAAAAAAAAAAAGCTGATCTGGCCCAGCAAATTTATTTTATAACCCACTAACAAAAGTCTGCTTAGAATGTAAAAACATGATGTCAATCGGTCTTGAGGGCAAAGCTCCATCGCAGCTGGAACTAGGAATTCATAATGAGGATCCTGAGTCACCAAGGACTGAGGATCAGACCGAGGATCTGATATGCTGCTAAGAGCTGCAAGAGTGTGTGCAGTGCATCTTAGAAAGCTTTCTATTCCCCTGATGGCTGGCAAGCAGACAAAGCTCTGCCTCCCCCGGAAGAGCTAGAAGCCCCTTGGTGGGCCCCACGGGCAGGTACTGTAGGTGTTGTTCCGTATAGTCTAGAAGGAGGCAGGCCAGGTCTGCTGTGGGGAGAGGCAATCCTGCTAAGAGGCGTTAGTTCTTCCCACTGAGTGGGCTTCCCAGGTGTGAACACTGCCCACCACAGCTAAGTGGATTAAGTGGATCCTTCTAGACTAAACAGCAGTACTCCTCCACAGGGCATGCAGCTGAGTCCTCCCCAGGGGACACATCCAGAAACAAGTCTTCCTCCAGAACAGGGGACATGCTGATCTTGGCAGTTCTCATTCTTTTTTTTTTTTTTTTTTTGTGGTGCTGGGGATTGAACCCAGGGGTGTTCTACCTCTGAGTATAACCCCTTGCCTTATTTTATTTTTATTTAGAAACAGGGTCTCACTAAGTTGCTGAAGGCCTCACTAAGTTGCTGAGGCTGGCCTTGAACCTGCAATCCTCCTGTGTCAGCCTCCCAAGGACTGGGATTACAAGCGTGCGCCACCACGCCCAGCTTGGCAGCTCTCATTCTAACTGCTTCTTTGCCACTGAGTCTAGTCTAAAGGAGATGTGGGGTCAAAGCTTCTTCCTCCTGTCCATTCTGCTTCTCAATGGCGGCCATATCCTGCAGCGGGCAAGTAGTGGGAGTGCACTGGAAGACCTAGTCAGCGGCCCACCCTCTCCAGGCACAGGTGATGGTCCACAGTCCCCACAACCAAAGTACATGGCAGCCATGGACATTCTCTTTAAAAAAAAAAAAAAGCATGTACAAGCTGAGCGTTAAACACTAACTCCCATTGCCCCCTGCTCCCAGACCCTGGCCACCACCATTCTACCTTCTGTCTCTATGATTTTGACTCCTCTAAGTACCTCATGGAAGTACTCATTCAACAAGATCTTTTGTGCCTAGCTTATTTCACCTAGCATTATGTTTTCTAGTTCACCCATGTTGTAGCATGTGTATGCATTTCCTTCCTTTTCAAGGCTGAATGATATTCCAATATATGTTGATCCATTTCTTCCTCAATGGGCTCAATGGGCTGCTTCCACCTTTTGCCTATTGTGAATAATGCTGCTAGGAACATGGATGTGCAAATATCTCAAGTCCCCGTTTTCAGTTCTTTAGCAATAAAACTAATCCCAGAAGTGGGATTGCTAAGTCATATGGTAATTCTATTTTTAAGTTTTTGAGGCCATCCTGTTTCCATAGCAGACTTGAGATTTTGAAAAACTCTATCATGGGGGGAATTTAGAGAGATGCAAAAGTAAGTTTCATGTTCTTCAACTGGATTCGCAAAACAATATTCCTGCCCAAAATAGGACCAACCGCAGCCACAGCTGGCACTTACCAAGCTCCCAGTAGGCGTGGGCTCTGTGACAACAGCCTCATTTAACCCTTTCAATGGGTCCTCATTTAACCCTTTCAATGCTGGATGAGAGCAATGCTACTACCACGCCACCCTGCAGGTGCAGAAAGTAGTTAGAAAGATTGCCCAAAAAGCTGGGCACAGTGGAGCATGCATGTAATCCCAGTACTTGGGAGCCTGAGACAGGAAGATCACAGGTTTGAGGCCAGCCTCAGCAACGTAGTAAGGCCCTCAGCAACTTAGCAAGACCCTGTTTCAAAACAAAAAATAAAATAGGACTGGGGGTGTAGCTCAAAGGTAGAAAGCCTCTGGATTTAATCCCAGTAAGAAAGAAAGAGAGAGAGAGAGAGAGAGAGAGAGAGAGAGAGAAAGGAAGGGAGGGAGGGAGGGAGGGAGGGAAGGAGGGAGGAAGGTCGCTCAACCTGCCCAAGGCCAGGCAGCAGGACCTGGAACGAGCCCTGGATGCTGTGGCTCGGCAGCACGTTCTCAGTGTCATGCCACCTGTGCCCCTGACCTCTCTATCGCTCTCTCTAAAGAAGTTCTTCTTGTGTTGGATTCCTTAGTTTCTAATTCAAATCCTTTTCCTGTTTGGTGTCTGTAAAGCGAGCGATCCCCAGAAGGGGGCAGTAGTGGCCAGCAACAGCCTTCACTCAGGGCCTCGGAGCCGGCCACTGCTGGGTAGGGGCAGGTGGCTGGCCAGGTCCCCCCAGTCCCCTGAGCACCAGCCTCCTGCTCCACGGCCTCGGATTCGCTGAGGCCATGGCTACCGCTCTGACGTGACGGCCCGCCCTGAGCAGGTGTTCAGCCAGGTTCCTGGAGATGGTGGGGTCCAAGAAAGCACCTGGGGTCCCACACACAGATACACCAGGCGTGGCCCAAGAGAGCCGGGCTCCCCCTGAGGACCCCCACCCTTGCTTCCCACAGATTTGACCACCTGGTGGCCATCGAGCGCTCTGGAAGAGCCGCGGACGGTAATTACTACAATGCGAGGAAGATGAACGTCAAGCACTTAGTGGACCCCATCGACGATCTCTTCCTCGCAGCACAGAGGGTTCCTGGAATCTCATCGACTGGTAAGCGGGCAGTGCTGACAATTCCACGGGAACACGTCAGTGCCCAAGGGCCTGGTGCTGACTGCCGAAGGCAGGGCAGGAAGGAGCTGCGCGGGCACCATTGTTGTCCATCCCAGATGCTCTTTGTTTATTACGGTCAGTGTAGACGCTATGTCATTACCATAAGAAATACGGCGTTCCCACAGCAAGGAAGGGAAGTGATGCTTACAGAGCTATCTATTTGCCGGACTCTAAAGTAATAAAATCAATAATAAAACTAATTATAAAGTAATAAAAATAAGAACAATAATAAAAAGAGTCACAGCATATTATTTTGATCCCATAGGATGGAGTGTGTCATTTTATGAAACACATTAATTGACTAATGTATCAAACATATGATGAGTGTAGTATTACCACTGTTAATAATGCAATTAGGTGATAATTAGTATTTGCACAGAACTTCACAGTTTTCTAAGAGGCTTCACATTCGTTGTATTGTTTAAGCCTCTTAAAAACCCCTGTGAAGCCATGTGTGGTGGCATGCCCCTGTAATCCTAGTACTGGGGAAGCTGAGACAGGAAGATCACAGGTTCAAGGCCAGCCTCAGCAACTCAGCGAGCCCCTCAGCAACTTAGTGAGACCCTCAGCAACTGAGTGAGACCCTCTTTCAAGATAAAAGGGCTGGATGTGTAGCTCAGAGGTAGAATGCCCCCAGGTTCAATCCCCAGTACCAAAAACAAAAAAACTCTGTGAGGTCGGAAGGCAGTGTACCCTCCAAAAATGGGTCCCAGGGAGGCATTTTGAGGTTGCCTAGCTAATTATTGTTGCTGGTAGAATTAGGAGAGTCCAGACTCCCAGGGCCCCAAACTGTTTTGGAATCACATTGTGTTTGTGAATTTCCAGAAGCTTTAGTAACCCCCCCAGGAGAACCACCTTCCTCCCTGTGAGGGTGGGTCTAGGGACCCTGGGGTAATGAAGGCGTGTCTGT
Source organism: Glis glis (assembly GCA_004027185.1). Taxonomy (NCBI): domain Eukaryota; kingdom Metazoa; phylum Chordata; class Mammalia; order Rodentia; family Gliridae; genus Glis; species Glis glis. The sequence continues at coordinate 8,039 of PVJS01013794.1, read as the reverse complement.
CTTTCTGGGCCTGTTTGTTCTCTCCATCCAAACACTGGAGAATGGTTCCCAGATTCATTAGTCCCCTTTGACTTTTGAGGTTTCGAGACAATGAAAGCCTTCTGGGCTGCTTAGAAAGTGTCTGCAAACCCCCCAGCCTTTCCCAGAAGAGGCTGTGGGTGTGGTACATGCAGTGACTGGCTTCGAGCTTCCTGTCACTCTGGGCCTGGAAGACAGAGGACCCGAGACGTGTGGGGGACATTCCCAGGGTGGAGAAGGAAAGGCTGTCTGATTCCGAAAGGGCAGTCAACAACCAGGGTCTAAAGGAGCTGCTGGAACACCCCCTCCTGCCCCCCACTGAATGAACCCCAGTCTGTACTATAACACCCCCAAGATCCCAGAGGAAGCAGGTGGAGCTGGCTATTCATGGCTTCAAACTACCCCCTTAGAAGACCCATGAGCACTTCCAGGTGCTGGTGGTATTTTCTGCCCTTGATCTAGAAAACTGTTCTGAGAAAGAATCACCGGGGGATGAATGGAAGGCATGTGGTCATTGCTCCAATTCTTTTGGCCAGGCCTGGTCTCCCATACTTGAGGTGGGTCAGCTCTGGACCCACGCGAGCCTCCAGAGTTCTACACGTTCCAAGTTCTTAGAGAAGCAGATTCAAATGCAGTGGCATTTCTACAGGAGTCTGGTCTGTCATTGAAGCACAGGGATTTGTGCCTTACATGAAAGGTTATTGAGGCAATTCTGCTATGTTGCCCAGGCTATTCCAGATCTCCTTGGCTTAAGTGATCCTCCTGCCTCAGCCTCCCGGGTAACCGGGACTAGGACTATAGGCGCATACCATCGTGCCCCGTTTAGCTGACTTTCTGGCCTATAGGCTCCTCCAAAAATACCAGACACAGGACCGAACAGTATCCTGTAGGCCTGGAGAACTAGAGCACCCTTCAAAGGCTGTGGAGCTTGCTAGATTTTTTAAAATTTTGTTTCTGCAAGGGTAGAGGTGCCTGTTAATTATTTTTAGTCAACCTTTCTATTAAACACCATTTCACCAATGAATAAAATTATGCCTAACACTTATGTATTCTAGCATTATTTATGATGCTAATTATCAAAATGTATTCTAGCACCATTTATTATGCTAATTATCAAATCCTCTGACACTAATTATCAGACGGGTCTCTGGACTGAAGTCTTTTTTTTTTATTTGTTTTGTTTTGAACTCAAGGGCATTCTACCTCTGAGATACACCCCTCCCCCAGCCCTATTTTACTTTTTTATTTTGAAATAGAGTCTCACTAAGCTGCAGAGGGCCTGGCTAAATTACTGAGGCTATGCAGGAACATGGGATCCTCCTGTCTCAGCCTCCCAAGTACTGGGATTACATGTGTGTGGCACCACACGGGCTCTGAGTTCTCTTTCAAATGCTAACCAGCCATCCTGGAGCGTGTCTTCCTGATCAGCTACTTCATAGGTTGACCAGGCACCCCTCTGGGGTAGGTAAAATGAACTGCGCATGCTCATTTCACATTCTTGAAGCAGAAGCCTTCCAAGTAGAGTAGTTCACTTCCGCCAGTGAAATGTCCAGTCACGCCAGCGGAGCTCAATTCACCCAAGGGGAGTTGCTGAGTGTCACATACCCTTGTCTCCCTTGAGACTGGAGAAGGTGACCCAAATAGAGGACATGCCCACACTCTGGTGAGTTCCAAAGTTGGACTCATTTCTAACTAGAGAAGTTTCTAGAAGACCTGAAGGGGACACAACATCTCCTGGTTGTCTGAAAGTATATCCAGAGCCAAGCACTTGGCCCTCCTGTTACCCACCCTGCTCTTGCTCAGGCCTGGGTGGCTTAGTTGGAGTTTTACCCCACTCTAATCTTGCTGGTCTTTGAGAACAAGATCCCTGAAGGCCGGAAGTTCCTCTTCGGGTAGGCTGACTAAAACTGGTTGGATCTAAGATGGCAGGCAGAGTGACCACCAGATAACCTCTAATCTCAGAATAAAAGACAACGATTCCTCTCCCTCACTTCTTTTACCCTATATCTGTAGCCTCCTGATTCCCAAGGAGTGAGAAGTTGACTTGCGAGATCATCTCCCACTTCTATTCTTGGCCAAAAATCAAAGTCTCCTCTGCTCAGTCCTGGCTGGGTCTTGTTATTAGTTCCACAATTCTAAGAGGGGAAAAGAACCCAGCCTTTGGGCTCAGAAGTCAGTGACCCTCCCAGAGGTGACAAGGCACACGGAGGGGGTGCTTTGCCCACGACCGCCCGCCATTTTGCCCCTCCTGTGTACTGACTCAGTCCCTCTTCCCGTCAGGGGTCGGTGATGGAGGCAATGAGCTTGGGATGGGCAAGGTCAAGGAGGCCGTGAAGAAGCACATCCGAAATGGGGACGTCATCGCCTGCGACGTGGGGGCTGACTTTGCTGTCATCGCTGGTGAGTACATGGCGGGCTGCCCATGGTGAGGGATGGGGCTCGGTGCTGACCAGACCTGAAGCTCTTCTTCTCTGCCAGCGGGTCTGAAGGGCTCCAGGGCAGGGAGGAGACCTGGTCCCCAGCCCCGGCCTCTCGTCCAGACGTTCAGTAAACATCGACTCAGTGTGGGGTGTTGTTCTGGGTGCTGGGGTTACAACGGCGATGACCCTGCTCCACAGAACTCCCATCCTAGAGTTAGGAGACAGTGACCTAGCACAGAGATATACCAGATGGCGCTGTGATGAGAGCTATGGGGGAGGTAGAACAGGAAGAGGAGAGAGGATGTCAGGCGGGCCACTTTGAATCACTGGCCAGGAGGTGACTTACTACTTTCATACCGCAGGGTATCAGGAAGAGAAAATCTAGCAAATGTTTGCAGGACGCAGGAGGCTCCCCACCTCTCCTCTCACTGCTTCTGCGCGGGCTCCCCACTGCTGCCCTCCCTCTAGGGCCAAGCTCTCCTGGGTCCAGGTCCTTCAAGGGCAGGCCTTCTTCCCTTGACCTCACCATGAGTCTCGGGAAAGCCAACAGATCCCCAAGGAAGGCTCTCTCCCAGGTCAGGATCAAAACCAGCCTGGAGAGGAGGGAGCAAGAGCCCTTGGGAATCAGAGCCAGGTAGGAAACCCTGAGCCTCAGCTGACAAGGTGCTAGAGGCTCAGTGTGGACAAGCCGGAGAGTCAAAAACCCAGGTGGGCCCCCTATGTTTTTGTAAGTTTTACCTCTGGGAGCTCAACCAGGTTTCCACGGTGACTATCAGAGGGAATCCTCTCCTGCTTCTGGCAGCAGGGAGGAAAAAGGAACGGTTCCGAAAGACACCATAGCATTCTGTCCTTCTTAACAAGTTCTGCCCTCAAGAGAACCCATTCTACCTACCACAACCGGCTGGGGTTTCATCAGAGCCTAACCTGCCCGGGAGAAGGGAAACTCCCAGCTCCGGCCCGTGTTTATTCTGTCCCACCTAAAGGGGGTGGACAGAACTGAGAAACACAGGTGAAGTTCACAGCCCAGGGGCTCAAGCTCACTGTTAGGGTTTGAACACGGTCTGTGCCCCCAAACTCATATAGGCATTTAATCCCCAAAGTCATAACATAACTCTTATGTAAATAGCATTAAGAGGGTGGAAACAACCCAACGGTGGTGTTTGGAGGTGGGGCCTTAGGTAAGTGGTTAGATTAGATTAGGTCATTAGGGTGGAGCACCCACAGTTGAATCCTGGTGGTTTTTTAAGGAGGGGGAGAGAGACCACACAGACATAGGCAGATACACACATGCTCCTGACATGATATGATGAAGTAGGGTGGGGGGAGGAGTACATGGGAGCTGGCTTGAGTTTGCGCCATCCTGTTTGGATTTCTAGTCTCCAAAACCAGGAGCCAAAATAAATCTCTTCTTTATAAAGTAGGCTGCCTCAGTTATTTAATCATAGTAATGAAAAATGACTAATACACTCCCCGAAAGACTGAGACCTAATCACAAGGCTGTAGAACCCTTTCCCTTCTCCTACATCTTACCTCTGTATTACTAAAGGTCAATTTACTGCAGCTCTTTTTACCAAGCACGTCATGTGCACCTTCCAACCAAAATTTACAAGGCACACTAAAACACAAAAACATAGTTTGAAGAGTGTGAACAAGCGTCAGAACTAGAGTCAGGTATGTCAGGAATGCTGGAATTAACGGAACAGGATTTTTAAAAAATTGGCTAATATGTTAAATGATTTAATGGGAAAAGTAGACAACGTGCAAGAACAGATGTATAATGTAAGAAGAGAGATGGAAATTCTAAGAGAATAAAAAAGAAGTGATAGAGAATATTAACACCGCAATAGAAATAAAGAATGCCTTGGGTGGGCTCCTTATTAGGTTGGGCACAGCTGAGGGAAGAATCTCTGCACTTGAGAGTTTGGCCGCAAGAACTCCCCAAACTGAAAAGCAAAGAAGGAGAGGGGAAAAAACTGAAAAATGAAAACAGACAGATTATCCAGGAACTATGGGGCAATTACAAAAGGCGTAACCTATGCTAATGGGAACACCAGAAGGAGAAGAAAGAGATAAACAAAAGCAACATTTGAGGTAATAATACCAAAACCATAGATCCAGAAAGCTCAGCAAGCACTAAGCAGCATAAATTCCAAATTCATCCATGCTCCCGCTCACATGTACACATGAGACAGAAGGATTACAGGTTCAAGACCAGCATAAACAATAACAACAACAAAACCCTTGAACTAATATGTGATTATAGCAAGGTTGCAGAATACAAGGTTGCAGATCCAAACTTGAGAAAATCAAAGATAAAGGAAGAAGCTAGAAGGGAAAAATCACCTTCTATGTGGAGGAACAACAGTAAGAATTACATCATGACTTTTCAAGTCAACAAGAAGAAAGTGGAGTGAAATATTTAAAGCTTTGAAGCCGGGTGTGATAGTGTACACCTGTAATCCCAGTACTTGGGAGGCTGAGACAGGAGGATTGCAGGTTCAAGGACAGCCTCAGCAAGTAGTGAGACTCATCAACCTAGCGAGTTCCTGTTTCAAAATAAAGATAAAATATAGGGCTGGGGGTGTAGCTCAGAGGTAGGATGTCCCTGGGTTCAATCCTCAGTACCACAAAACATAAAATATAAAGATTTGAGAAGTAAAAAAAAAAAACCTACAATTCTGTACCCTGAAAATTGTCCTTCAAAAATGAAGGTGAAATGAAGAATTTCTCAAACAAACTGGGGGAAATTGTTGCCAGTAGACCTGCTTTGTAAGAAATGTTAAAAGAAGTTCTTCAGAGGAAGGGGAACTTTTATAGGTCAGAAACTTGGATCTACAAAAGAAAGGAAGAACATTAGTGCATAAAATATGTGAAGGTAAAACAAAAAGTTTTATATACTTTATTCTTAATCTATAAGATAGTAGTTCAAAATAACAAGAGCAGCAATATATTCCATTAGATATGTTATGCTGTGCTGTGTGTGGGGTGTGTATATGGACTTATGTATGCTTATAAGTGAAATGAATGACGGCAATGATACAAGGAATGGGAAGGGGGAATTAGGAACGTTTTGTTCTTATAATGTGTTTGTGATACCCATGAAGTGGTATAGTGCTATTTGAAGATGGTCTTGGATTCATTGTAAAGGTATATTGCAAACTCCAGGGCAACCACCAAAAAATTAAAAGAGGGAGAAAATGGTATAATTAATATCCTGAGAAAGGAGAGAAAATACAATTATATAAAATGTTCATTTAAAAGCACAAGAGGCAGAAAAACAAAAAGAAGAAAAAAATGGAACAAAGGCAACAAATAGAAAAACAGTAACAACTATGGTAGATATTAACCCAACTATATCAATAATTACCTTAAATGTCAAGGGTCTAATACACCAATTAGAAGACAGAGATTGAATCAGATGCTATAGCCTATAGTCCCAGCTACTCAGGAGACTGAGACAGGAGGATTACTTGAGCCCAGGAGTTCAAGGCCAACCTGGACAATGTAGCAAGATTATGTCTCAGAACAAAAACCAGAAATGAATAAAAGACAGAGACTGTCACAGTGGATCAAAAAAGAAGTTGGGCATGATGGCCACATCCCGATAATCCCAGTACTTGGGAGGCTGAGACAGAAGGATTATAGGTTCAAGACCAGCATAAACAATAACAACAATAAAACCCTTGAACTAATATGTGAGTATAGCAAGGTTACAGAATACAAACTTACTAAAAAAAAGTCAATCACTTTCATATATACCAGCAATAAACAAGCAGAATTTGAAATGAAAAATACATTACCATTTATATTAGCACCCCCAAAATGAAATACTTAGGTATAAATCTAATAATATATACACAGCATTCATATGAAGAAAAGTACAAAACTTTGATGAAAGATATCAAATAACAAAATAGATATTCCATGTTCATGAATAGGAAGACAGTATTATCAAGATGTCAGTTCTCCCAACTTGATCTATAATTCAATGCAATCCCAAGCAAAATATCAGCAAGTTATTTTAACAAATTTATTCTAAAATTTATGTGGAGATGCAAAAGACCTAGAATAGTCAACTTAATATTGAAGGAGAAGAAGAAGATCAGAGGACTGACACTAACTGATTTTAGGACGTACTATAAAGCTACAGTAATCAAGGCACTATGATATTGGTGAAGGAATAGACAGATCAGTGGAACAGAAGAGAGAAAACCAGAAATAGACCCACACGAATGTAGCCAAATGATCTTTGACAAAGAAGCAAAAACAATACAATGGAACAAAGGTAGTCTTTTCAACAAATAACGTTGGAACAACCAGACACCCATATGTAAAAAATGTGAATCTAGACACGGACTTTGTATCCTTCACAAAAATAAACACAAAGTGAATCATAGACCTAAATGTAAAGCACAAAACTGTAAAATTTCTACAAGATAACTTGGGAGAAAATATAGCTGACCTTGGGTGTGATTATGACTGTAGACGCAATCCCAAAGGCACAATCCATGAGAGGAACAGTGGATACACTGGTCTTCATTAAAATTTAAAACTTCTTCTCTGCAAAAGACCAGTCAAGCAAATGAGAAGACAAATCATAGCCTGGAAATAAATATTTGCAAAAGACAAATCTGATAAAAGATTGTTACCTAAAATATGGAAAGAACTCTGAGGAATCAACAATAAGAAAACAAACAACAAATTGATAAGTGGACAACAGGCCTGGACAGACACCTCACCAAGGAAGATCAACAGATGGAAAGTGTTCATATGGAAAGTGTTCAACTTCATATGTCGTCAGGGAATTGCAAAGTAAAACAGCAATGGGATGCTATTACACAACTATTAGAATGGCCACAGTCCAAAACACTGACACCACCAAATGCTGGCAAGGATGTGGAGCAACAGGAACTCTCAGTCATTGCTGGTGGAAATGCGACATGGTACAGCTGCTTTGGAAGACAGTTTGGCAGTTTCTTACGAAACACACTCTACAGTCCAGCAATCATGCTTCTTGGTATTTGCCCAAATGAATTTAAAAACTCATGTCCACAGCTGGGCGTGGTGGTGCACGCTTGTAATCCCAGTACTTGGGAGGCTGAGACAGGAGGATCACAGGTTCACAGCCAGCCTCAGCTACTTAGTGAGGCCCTCTGTAACTTAGTGAGACCCTGTTTCAAAACAAAGAGTAAAAAATAGGGCTGGGGGTGTAGCTCAGAGGTAGAATGCCCCTGGGTTCAATCCCTAGTACCGCAAAAATAAATAAATAAATACTCATGTCCACACAAAAACCTGCACACAGATGTTCACAGCAGCTTTATTCATAAAACTGCCCAAACTTGGAAGCAACCAAAATGTCCTTTGGTAGGCAAATGGGTAAATAAACTGTGGTACCTTCTGACAGTAGAATATAGCTGGGCATGGTGGTGAACACCTGTAATCCCAGTACTTGGGAGGCTGAAACAGGAGGATTGCAGGTTTAAGGACAGTCTCAGCAATGTAGTGAGACTCTTGGCAACCTAGTGAGACCCTGTTTCAAAAAAACAAAAAATAAAAAGGGCTGGGGGTGTAGCTCAGAGGTAGAATGCCGTTGGGTTCAAT
>PVJS01013793.1:0-35175 GCA_004027185.1 Glis glis | reverse complement strand
TAGGTGGCCCTGGTCCCTGGGGCCTGCGCACAGCACACTGACCAGCCCCGTGCGGGAACATGGTCCTGCTGGACGTGGTGGTGCACACCTGTAATCTCAGCGACCCTGGAGGCTGAGACAGGAGAGTCCCAAGTTCAAGGCCAACCTGGGCAACTTAGGGAGACCCTGTCTCAAAATAAAAAAATAAAAAGGGCTGGGGATAGCCGGGCATGGTGGTACATGCTTGTAATACCAGTACTTGGGAGGCTGAGATGGGAGGATCCAGGTTCGCAACCAGCCTCAGCTACTTAGTGAGGCCCTCCGCAACTTAGTGAGACCCTGTTTCAAAATAAAGAACAAAAAATAGGGCTGGGGGTGTAGCCCAGAGGTAGAATGCCCCTGGGTTCAATCCCCAGTACCGCAAAAAAGAGAAAGAAAAAGAAAGGGGCCGGGGATGTGGCTCGGAGGTAGAATGCCCCTGGGTTCAATCCCCAGCATCGAAAAGAACATGGTCCTTCAAATTAGACAGGCCTGCTTTGAATGCCCTCTGAACTGTTTGCAGGGCAGCCTTGGGCAGAGCCACCTCCTGTCTCTGCCCCTCAGAGGGAGACGACAGCCTCCTTGGACTGCGCGAATGGAGTGAGGTGAATGCGCACAGCCGTCTGTGTGGCCAGCGGCGGCAGCGGGGGAGGGCGAGGATGCTGGCGGCCCTGGACCTCACAGCGGGGTGGGGCATCTCCATCCAGGCCGTCGGAAGATGAGATCAGGGATGTGAAACGGAGAAGGGTCCCGCTTGGCTAGGGCCGGAGGAAACGGCGCTACGGGGGTGCGCCGAGATGAGGAATTCAGTGGAAGCCACATTCTCAGGATGAGAATCTAGAACTGGCCTGTGGGGGCGCGAAGGTGGGGCATCGGGCTGGGTGCAGGGGGCCACTGGGGGCTCAGGGCAGCCTCCTGGGCTGGAGGTTGTCTGTGCTTGTTTTGTTTGGTTTGATCCTGGGCATTGAACCCAGGAGCATTCTGATTCCGAGCCACACCCCCAGCCCTATTTTATTTTTTTGTTTGGAAATAGGGTCTTGCTGAGGTTCCTCACTACGTTGCTGAGGCTGGCTGTGAACCTGTGATCCTGGGATCGCATGCGTGTGCCACCGTCCCTGGCTGATTTTCTGGTTTTGTTGGATCCTCAGCACCTGGGAGTGGCCAGCACAAAGCAGAGTCAGGTTCAGGTTCATTGACTGAACACTAGAGTGTTAGTAGGTATGTCCACAGAGGAGAGGAGCTACTACAACAGCCGGATTTGGCTTCGCTGGCATTCCTCGAGGGGCTATGCAGGTGTGAAGGTCCCCTCCCTGCAGTCCCTGGAAGCCCCCGGGGACCCGCCCTGGCTCTGCAACCTTCTAAGGGTCCCTGAGGGTGCAGGCCAAGGACGTGCAGGGCCTCAGTTTACCCCACAGTGAAGCAGCAGGTGACTAGAGAGGTGCTGTCTCCAGGGCGCCTTCCCACCCAGGTTTAGATGCCGTCCAGAAGCAGAGGACCAACCCACGATCGCTATCTTTCAGAGAAAGTGAAACCTGGTCTCCAACTGCCGCCGCCGCAGCCCCCCAGCTTCCCCTCCACGCTTGCTGCTTCCCCATCTCCTCCACCCGCATCCTGCCCCCCCAGCGGCCAGTACTTGGAATTAGAATTTCATCTTTTCTTTTTCCTTCAAAGGACTTTTGCCTTTTATGTCCATGACAGCGTGGCCTCGTGAAGTGGGCTGGGAAATGCTTTCATCATCTTCGTTTTCCTGGTGGGGCTTCCGTGGCCCAGAGAGGTTAAGTGACTCACCTTGGGCCACACAGCATGTCAGAAGGCTTGAAATCTATTCTTCTGTGTCTCTTGCTCCAAGTAGCCAGTTCTCTCAGGGTGTCTGTCTGTGGAGAGGCCTCGCCTGCAGGCAGCGGGCCTAGGATGGGAAGGCTGGTAGGGGACGCCTGATGGGAACGGGGGAGCTAGGGCTGGTGATGCTGGTCTCAGGGCTACAACCCCAATCTTGGGGCTGCCAGCCCGGGTCTGGCTCTGTGCCCAGAGCCCAGTGGTTTCCGCTCACAGATGTCCCAACAGCCCCAGCGAGAGGGCGGGAAGGGCACCCAACAAGGAAGACGTCTCGGCCCCTCAGACCCAAACCTCGGTGCTGCGCGAGGCCAGCGGCCCCCGAGCAGAGACTGGCCAGGGGCCTTCTGGGGGCCCGGCTCACGGCACCTCCCTCTCGCCTCGGGGCCGGCCCCCTGAAGATGGCAGGCACCCCCTCGCTCCCCACTGGCTCCAAGGAGACTGAGGCTGCGGTTTGCATCATCCCTGGGCGTGGGGCTGACCTCGAAGAACGAATTCGAAGAAAACAGGAGGAGGAGCGGGCATGTCGTGGCGCCCAGCGCCCATTGGCCGCCCGTGGAAACTTTGGTTTTTGGGGTCATGTTCCCAGAAGGCCTGCCCTCCCCCACCCCCTCCCCACCCACCTCACGAGGTGTTGGCCAATCGCCCCGCCAGGCATAAAGTGGCTGCCAGCCCGCAGGGCTCCCAGCCGGGAGGTGTCACCCGCAGCGGGCGCGGGCCGGAGCACGGGTACCCAGCATGCAGGCACCGCTCGCACGGAGGACGCTGCTCAGTAAGTACTTCCTTCCCCTGCACCAGTGCCCGCTCACTGCCCCCGGAGAGCCGGGGAGGCCGGGCACCTGGCAGAAGGATGCTGGGGAGAGGAAAGAGGCTGGAGGTTAGGGTTAGGAAGGGTCAGAGGAAGGGTCCACTGAGAACCCATCACCCTCACCTCCCTGGAACGGGCATCCCCGGAGGCGTTCAGGGGAGGGGAAATAGAAACAACTGTGAGGACAGGGAGCGGGAAAAGAGGATGGGCAGGAAGAGGCCAGGGAGACAGGAGGTAGGTGGAGGACACGCGGGCAGGGAAGGAAGTGGGCGATGTGTTTGATGTGTTTGGACAGACCGGGCCCCCTTCTTGCCCCGATTTGATTCTCAGGGTCTGGGATGGATAGCCCCTGGGGGCTATGGAGACACGGCCACACCCACACAGCGGCAGGCACCCAGAGCCCGGTGACATCACCCAGAGCCCTCACTCTGCCCGGCCTGGGAAGCCTCCCCTACAGACCAGGGCCCCAGGGTGCTCCCGAGTGCCTCCCAGGGGCTGGCCGCACACCCTGCAGGGACCCGGTCCCATGTGCACGCTGTCACTAGCACACCGTGGATCCCGGAGCCGGGCCACGGAGACCTGGGGAGCTGAAGCACCCTTGGGCGCCTGGCCCCTTGGCCTCCCCAGCAGCTGGATAGTTTATAGGAAGGGAAGGATGGTGTCACTGCCTTCCGGGCCATTGCGCCACAGGCCCCTTCCGACCGCGTGGCTGCCGGTGCCTGTGGGGGTGGGGGCAGCGAGCCGTAACTATGCCAGCCCCCTGCGACCTGTGCCAGGCTCCCGCCCTCCTCGGTGGGCCTGACAGAAGTGGCCACTTAGGGAGAGTATGAGAGGCTGGGGAGAGCTCTGGTTGTTTGTGACCTTGGCAAGCCCTTCTCCCGTGACTTGGTTTACCTGTCAGTAAAACAGGTGCACACGCCGGTTGATTGCCCATATCCCTCCAGGCTGACCCGTCCCAGCTCTATACACAGATTTCAGGATGCTGCCACCCCAGAGCCCTTCAGACCCACCTCCAGAGGATGGCTGGGGTCTGTCACAGAGGCCCAGGGGCTGACAAGTCTGGGTCGTTAGCTCAGAGATCTTGCGGAGAGCAAGTCCCACCCGTGTCAGCTCTGGAGGGCCCTGGCTTAGACAGAGGTGAGCAGGGCTGAGTGCTGCGACTTTAAAGATCTGCTAGGTCAGCTGGGCGCTGCTGCACATGCCTGAAATCCCAGTGCTTGAGAGGCTGAGACAGGAGGATCACAGGTTTGAGGCCAGCCTTGGCAATTTAGCAAGATCTTGTTTCACAATAAAAAATAAAATAAAAGAGAGCCAGGTATGGTGGTGCATGCCTGTAATCCCAGGACTTGGGAGGCTGAGACAGGAGGATCGCAGATTCGAGGACAGCCTCAACAAGTAGTGAGACTTTCAACAACCTAGCGAGACCCTGTTTCAAAAATAAAAATAAAACAGGGCTAGGGTGTAGTTCAGAGGTCGAATGCTGCTGGGTTCAATCCCTAGTACCACAAAATAGATAAATAAATAAATAAATAAATAAATAAATAAATAGGGCTGGGGATATAGCTCAGAAGTAGAATGCCCCTGGGTTTTATCCCCAGTAGCAAATTAGTAAATAAATAATAAAGAGTGACTTGGTGACTGCAGCCACTGTCCTGGTCCCTCCTGCCCATTTCATATCCCAATCTGTGTCTCTCCAGGAGGGCGGTGGTGGCCCTGGAGGTGTTTTGTGTAAATGCAGCGGCCGCACAGGGCCCAGTCCCTTCCCCAGAGTACACAAAGCCCAGGATGCAGGTGTATCCCCTCCGGAGGGTCACCACGGCGGGTGACCCTGTCCTTCTCTACCCCAGGCCTGGTCCTCGGACTCCTGCTCCTGAGTACAGCGGCAGCCATGCGCGGCTGCCCAGTCACTTACCAGCAGCTCCTCAGCCAGCTCCAGAGGCAGGCAGACCTGACGGCCGACACCGGCTCACTCCTGGACCCCTATGTGAGTACCCGTCTCCTACGGCCTCTGACCCCGAGGATCCGGGGAGAGGGACGGAGTTAGCAAGGAAGTGAGCCGCAGAAAGGGCGGGCCTAGCCCCTATTCAATGTGGGGCAGATGTGGGCTGAGCGTGGTGGTGCACACTTATAATCTCAGTATTTGGGAGACTGAGACAGGAGGATTGCAGGTTCAAGGCCAGCCTCAGCAAATTAGGGAGCCCGCCCCTGCAACTTAGTGAGATCCTGTTTCAAAATAAAAAATAAAATAGGGCTGGGGGTGTAACTTGGATTTAGAATGCCTCTGGGTTCAATCCCCAGTACCACAAAAAGAGGGGGGCAGCTGGGGAAACGGAGTCCAGCCCTAATCCTGAGAAGCCGAGGGGGCTGCCGCCGCCCCAGCTCCCGACTCCGTTCCTCATTCGTCTTGTTTGGCAAGTTCAGTGCACCACAGGCGCCTTGTCCTAGCTAGATGTAGCGGTGAGCAAAACTCTCCCTGCTCCCCAACACGCTTTCTCCCCAGTCACTGGCCCGCAGTCACCCCGCCGGCCCCCAGCACCCCTCCTACCCCGCCCTGGCAGTCTCAGACACTGTCCTCTCTCGGGCCTCAGTTTCTGTGTCTGTTTAGTGGGAAGATCAGGGGGGGAGGGGGCATCAGGTTCGATGTTTCAAGGCCAGCCAGGGCTACTCATCCATGTGTGCGGTTGGGGGGCTCCGGTATGCACCTCTGATCCTCCTGTTCCCCCCACCCCTCCAGATCCTCCTCCAAGACCTGAACCCACCCATGCTGAGAGGGTCCTGCAAGGAGCCCCCCGGGCTCTTCCCCAGCGAGGATGAACTGCAGGGACTCAGCAGGCAAGGCCTCCTGCAGACCCTGAAGGCCACGCTGGGTGGCGTCCTGCAGGGACTGGCTGCTTTGAACCAGGCGCTGCAGCCCCAGGACTGGAAAGAGCTGCCCACAGCCAGGCAGTCCATCCAGGGCATCCAGAACAACGTCCACTGCATGTCCTGGCTGCTCACAGACCCCTCGGAGCCGGCCGAGCCCACGCGCGCGGGCCCGGGGCCCTTGCTGCAGCTGACGCCCGCCCACAGCATCTTCCAAGCCAAGCTGGACGGCTGCAGGTTCCTGCGTGGCTACCACCGCTTCATGGGCTCCGTGGGGCGGGCCTTTAGGGAGTGGGGGGTCAGCCCGAGCAGGAGCCGGAGACAGAGCCCCCGCAGGGCCCTGCGCAAGGGGACCCACAGGACCAGACCCTCCAGGAGGGGCAAGGGGTCTGTGCACCGGGGGGCAGCCTGAGGGGCGCCGTGCAGACCAAGGATACACAGGCTCTGTGGAGTGAGGATGCTGCGCCCCACCGCCAAGCCTGCGCCCTCCTGCCCCCAGGGCACAGAAGTGCACTTTAAGGAGTGGAGCCGCTGGGCTCCTCCTACCTCCTACCTCCCACGTGCCCCCAGCCCTGCCTTTCCCAGTCCCCTGGGGCAGCCAGGCCAGGCCTCAGGTCAGGCCACGAGGGGCCGACTTTCCATTGATTCAGGGGTCCAATGACACAAGCTGACTCATGGTCGGGCTGACTGTCCCCCCCACCCCCCGGCTCCCCAGAGGCCTGCTGGCCCGCCCTCTCATGACTTGCAGGGCTGTGGCCCCCAGACTTCCTCCTTTCCACAGTGGCGGGGTTCAGAGGGGGAGGTCAGTGCCGGAGCTGGCCTCCTGCGCCTCATGGCTGTTCAGGCCAGACACCTGGACGTCTGGGTGACCTCACTGTAGGCAGCTGTGATGGGCAGGGTGTCCTAGGAGGGCACTGATCCGAGGGTCTAGGGAAAAGGGGCCCAGGTCCCAGCCCGGCCACTGACTCGCTGTGTGACCTCGGGTAGACCACTTTACCTCTCTGAACTTCAGTATTTTTCCTTTGGGAAGCCTTCTACCTGTCCGTGGCTCTCTGTGACATAGGGTGGACATCAAATTCTCTGTCGATCGGGACACCGGTGCAAATGGAGGTGGGGTGGGTGCCTGAGAGATCCCTCCAGAGGAGACCTCCCAGCGCCTGCGAGCTGCTCCCTCTAGTGGTGTGTCCTGGAATTTTCTTATGTTGAAACCATTACCCTCCTGGAGGGGGTCCCAGAAGGTGCTGGGCACATTCCTTGGAGTGGCGTTAACTAATTTATTGATTTATATTAGTTTTTAATCAGTTTTGTATTTATAAGGCATATTTATGATGTGTATTTAATGTTAATATTGTGCTAACATATATTTAAAACTCACCTGGTTTCTAAAGCTCCTGTCTTTCTGTTGTTTTATGGGGGGATGGCCTCTTGTGGGGGGACGTCTCTGAGTGGCAAGGCTAAAGATGGCCGTGCCATGGGGGTGGACTGGTCCACGCTTTGTCCAGGAAGGGAAGTCACATGCACCAGCCAGCCAGAGGCTCTGGCTATGGGAACATTCCGTGTGTGTGTGTGTGTGTGTGTGTGTGTGTGTGTGTGTGTGTTTGGTACAGGGTATGGAACCCGTGGGAGTTCTACCTCGGAGCTACACCCCCAGCCCTTTTTATTTTTTATTTTGAAACAGGATCTCGTGAAGTTGCTGAGGCTGGCCTTGAACTTGTGATCCTCTTGTCTCAGTCTCCCAAGTATTGGGATTATAGGCATGCGCCACCTTGCCCGTGTGTGTGTGTGTGTGTGTGTGTGTGTGTGTGTGTGTGTGTAAATGGCCAAGCAGGTCTCCCTTCGCAATGTTGGGGATGAGGCAGGTGAGCAAGGGAGGATGGAGGGAGGTTGAAGTATGCAGGTTGGTCATAAGCTACTGTGAGTGTGTGGCTGGGGCGTGCTTGCCGATCGTGTGATCGTGTGTGTATATTTTTCTTGCCTCTTTTTTTCTTTTTTTGGTACTGGGAATTGAACCCAGGGGCATTCTACCCCCAAGATACAGCCCTATCCCTTTTTTATTTTTGATTTTGAAACAGGGTCTCGCTGAATTGCTGAGGCTGTCCTCGAACCTGGGATCCTCCTGTGTCAGCCTCCTAAATACTGGGATTACAGACATGCACCACCACGCCTGGCTTATTTATTTATTTTGTGGTACTGGGGATTGAATCCAGGGGCATTCTACTTCTGAGCTACACCCCCAGACTCCCCCTTTTTAAAATTTTTTTTGTGGTACCAGGGATTGAACCCAGAGGCATTCTACCTTCGAGCTATACTCCCAGTCTGATTTTATTTCTTATTTGGAAACAGGGACTCGCTAGGTTGATTAGAGTCTCACTACTTGCTGAGGCTGTCCTTGAATCTGTGATCTTCCTATCTCAGCCTCCCAAATACTAGGATTACAGACTTATGCCACCATGCCCAATGTCTTTTTTTTTTTTAATTTTGAAGTAGTGCCTGAGGCTGGCCTCGAACCCACTATCCTCCTGTCTCAGCCTCACAAACTCCTGGGTCTGGGAGCCTGAGACAGACAGGATCATAATAGATCTTGCCTTAGATGAAGCCTGTGACATGGCGTGTACTTAGAGTTAGGGTCTCCATCTGACCCCTAGGAACCCGGGCTCCCTCCAGATGCCCAGGGTCCCTTCTCAGGACGGGCACCTATAGGCCAATGACACACTGAGGCCACAACAAGAAAGGACCGACAGAAGCAGATGAACTTAGAGTCTAGCACCCCCGTGCCTTAGGCATGTAAGAAATTTTGTGTGTTCGTTTTCCTATTAAAAAAGGGAGGGAGACAGGAGTGGTGGTGCGCACCTGTAATCCCAATGCTTGGGAGGCTGAGACAGGAGGATTGCAGGTTGGAGGCCAGCCTGGCCAACTTAGTGAAGCCCTCTGCAACTTAATGAGACTCTGTTTTAAAATAAAAAATAAAAAGGGCTGGGGGTGTAGCTCAGACGTAGAATGCCCCTGGGTTCCATCCCCAGTACCCTCCCCCCAAAAGGGGGAGAGGTGCGGCTCAGTGTAGACCGTTTGCCTAACATGCTTCAGGGTCTGGGTTCAGTCCTCGGCACCACCAAAAAAAAAAGCAGATGAACTTGCCCTGGATCAGTCCCGGCCGCCCATGCTTCCTGGGGGGGTGGGGGGCAGATGGGAACAGGACTTGCCATGGCGGGTGGGAGGAGAACCTGGCGCCGGACCTGCAGTCTCCATGACCCACTCTGCAGATGAGAACACTGAGGCTCGCAGGTCGGAGTGACCTGTCCCCGCGCTCAGAGCAAATGCACTGGGGCAGGAACAGCTTGAGTCCACGCCCGCTGGACTCCAGGGACTGAACGTCTTCCTGGCCCCCCTCTCCCCTTCGACTTGGCTGGCGGTTGCAGGAGTCCCTGGAGACGCAGAGCTCTGGGTCAAGGGGCAGACAGACAATAGACAAACCAAAGGGCCAACAGAGGCATCGGATATTTGCATATGAACTTAGCAAAAATAAAGCAAGGTGATGTAACACAGCTGTGAGAAGCAGCGACGTGGGTGGTCAGGGCAGTATCAGGAGAGATGACGTGCTGCTGTGGTCTGAATGACGTGCGGAAGGGGTGAGGGAACAGACAGGGCAAAGGCTCCCGCATTCGAGGATCAGAGGCAAGCGAGGGCGGGCATCACGAGTTATCAAAAGGACCAGAGAGGGGCAGCATCTTTCCCCAGGGCACAGAGTGTTAGTGCAGGACGGGGGCTAGAACTCCAGGTCCCTGATTCCCAACTAGCAGTCACCCCGCCCAATGGTAATCAAGACTACTCACCAAGTACCTAGTAAGGGCCCCCACTTCCCGCTGGGCTCCCCTCCTCCACAGGGCTCAGCTGCACTGGCCACCTTTTGGCTCCCAAATTGCCTGGGGCTCCCTGCTGCTGGGAGGTCTCCGCCAATGCTGTTCCCTCTTCTAGAATGCTGTTCCCTGCCTTTTTTCTCATGGTAACTCCCCTCCTTGTCTGGCTACCAGCTCAAGGGCAGGATCTCAGCAATTCTTCCCTCCCGGTCTGTGGTGGTCTAGGTCCAGCAACTTGGCTACACATTCTTCCCAAACCCTTCCATCTGGGGACACCCCTCTGCGGCGTTCACGTTACCAACTGCCCCCCCGTCGGCCTTGCTGTCCTGTCACACGGTAGGTAGGAGCTCCCTGAGGAGCGGGCCAGGTGGGCCCCAGCCTCCCAGCAAAGAAGACAGAGGCGAGGGCGCCCATGGGAGGAGCTGAGGGGCTGAGCGCCCCGGGGAGCCCGCCCTACACAGACACACTCTAGGTGCCCCGAGTCCCTGGCTCGGGTCCTGCCAACCGCAGGGGGCTGCCCTCACCCACACCTGCTGTGAAGGGGGCTTTCCTCCCGCTACTGGGAAGCTGTGGGTGGGAGGTGACAGACACGAAAGCCCGGCACACTCAGCTTCCTGAAGCGGAAGGGGAGGTGCCCTGCGGCTGGCGCTGAGGTTGCCCACAGAGAGGGCAGAGGGTGACCTGCGGAGGAAGAGCCAGGAAGCCTGGGCCCCTCAGCCGTCCTGCCCAGGAGGGGTGGCGGAGCTGGCTTCCAAAGGAGCGGCCCCCTGGGAGGTGGGAAGGGTGCTCCGGACCCTGGGGAGGGGTCTCGGGTGCCCCCCAGGAGGACTTACCACCTCTGTATGGCATCCTGTGGGGCACAGTGGCAGGTGACCCCAAACCACTGTCTCCAGGCTGATCGTCTCCCAAGACCACATCTACCCCTCCCCAGCTGCAGGGCACTGGGATGACCCAAAGGTGGACTCCTGCCAGGCATGGTGGTGCACACCTGTAATCTCAGTACTTGGGAGGCTGAGGCAGGAGGATGGCAAATTGAAGGCCAGCCTCAGCAACTTAAGTGAGGCCCTCAGCAATTTAGCAAGGCCCTGTTTCAAAATAAAATTAAGGGCTGGGAGTGTAGCTCACAGGCAGAATACCCCTGGGTTCAGTCCCCAGTACAACCCCCCCACACACACACAAAGCCAAACTCCCGCCTCCCCCAAGCCCCGCACCTGCCTCCTGCTTCCTGTTTGCTCCACCTCAGAGGTTCCAAATCCCAGCCTGTCCCCTTATTCCCCAGAGGCCTCCCCTCCCCACCCACCCTCCATGCTGTGGCTTCTCTTAGCCTTGCTAAATTGCTGAGGCTGGCCTCGCCCCCACAACCCTCCTGTTTCAGCCTCCTAAGTACTGGGATTAGAGGTGTGCACCCCCATGCCCGGATCCCCAGTTTTTTTTTTTTTTTTTTTTTTTGGTGGTGCTGGGGATTGAACCAGGGACATTCTACCTCCAAGCTACACCTCCAGCCCTATTTTATTTTTATTTTGAAACAGGGTCTCACTAGGTTGCTAAGACTCTTACTACTTGCTGAGGCTGTTCTTGAACCTGCAGTCCTCCTGTCTCAGCCTCCCAAGTACTGGGATCACAGGCATGGACCACCATGCCCGGCTTCCCAGCCCTTTTTAAAATTTTACCGAGACAGGGTCTCATTGAATTGCCCAGGCTGACCTTCAACTTGCGATCCTCCTACCTCACCCTCCCAAATTGCTGAGATTATAGGTGTGCCCCACAGCGCCTGGCCAAAGCTCTTCTTTTCATCTGACCTTCTCCTGCTCACAAACTTTTCCTCCTTCCCTCCTGCCCAACTGCCCAGAGCTTCAGTTCCAAATGCTGGCCACTGCGCCGGAGGCCCCAGCTCTCAGGCCCAGCCAACTTCGCAGCTCAATTCCGCATTTGCTCCTGGCTCAGCCCCTGGCGTGTCCCCCGCCGGGTCCCCACCAGAGGGGCTCTTGGGGCTCCCCTGGTCTTGTGGCATCAGTCACAAGCAGAATGAAGCCACATCGGCTCACCCCCGCACCCAGAGTATGAACTGGTTGTGTGACAGGGTCCCCACGCCCCTCCTTCATGAAGGGCACAGGGACTGGGCTTGCAAAACAACTGCTCCTTGGCCACGATGTGACCCAGTGTCCCCACAAGGCACTCCTCCCTGCTGGCGGATGCTGGTAGCTGTGTCTGAGCAGGGAGGCGGCAGTGTTCTCTTTCTCTCTCATTTTCCCTTTCCCTTCTTACTCACTTTCTTTCTGCTTGTTTTTTTGGGTACTGGTAATTGAACCCAGGGTTTTCTGCCTCTGAGCTACACCCCTAGCCCTTTTTATTTTGAAACAGGGTCTCGTTAAATTGCTGAGGGTCTCGCTAAGTTGCTGAGGCTGGCCTCAAACCTGTGATCCTCCTGTCTCAGCCTTCCAAGTACTAGTATTACAGGTGTGCACCACCATGCTCAGCTGGTTTTCTTTCTTTTTTTTTTTTTGTGGTACTGAGGATTGAACCCAGGGGCATTCTACCTCTGAACTACGCCCCCAGCCCTATTTTATTTTTATTTGGAAACAGAGTCTCGCTAGGTTGAGAGTCTCACTATTTGCTGAGACTGTCCTGGAACCTGCGATCCTCCTGTCTCAGTCTCCCAAGTACTGGGATTACAGGTCTGTGCCACCACGCCCAGCATTGGTTTTCTTTCTTGACAGCTCTTATCTTTGTCCCTGTCCCCATCCCACTTCCCACCCTCCATGCCAGGCCTGGGGCCCCGGAAGTCCCCTGAACCCCTTCTCCAGCACCGAGGCAAGGGTCACAGTCCACGCCAGCCGCTCCGCTTCCTGGGGCACCCTGAGGGCTGGGCTTGCTTGGGGAGGGGCGAAGGTCTCGGCAGCACAGGGGTTGGGCAGGTAGGGCCTGGGGCGGAGGCGGGTCAGATGGCCCGGCCCTCCCGGGTTCCGAGGTGGGTGCTAAGGCAGGGAGTGGTGGCTTGGGGGGCACTGCGTGTGTCTGGGGGTACAGCCACAGTCCTGTGACTCCTCTGGGGATAGGAACGGGTGCAGGACGGCTTGTTGCACACGGCCGACCCCAGCTGGTCATGTGGAGGGCTGCCCAGTCATCGCCTTATGCTGGCCTGGGTCACCCAGGCTGGCCGGGTGCGGCCCAGTCAGCTGTGACTCAAGCCGCAGCCGCCTCGGTGCCACGCAGCCGGGGCAGGGGCACCGGGCACAGGGACGCCCCCTCCCCAACCCAGCCCTGCTCCTCTCTCTGCCCACTCGGCAGACTCTGTGTCCAACCTCATCAGGCGTGGTCTGGGCCCGGAGGGGGGCTCTCTGCACCTGTCACCCCAGCCCTCAGCTGGGGGTGGGGTGAAAGTGGGGGGAGCTTCAGGGCCACCGGGCTCTGGACGGGAAGTCAGGTGGGGGGTGGGGTGAGGAGCTACGCCAGAGAAGGTTCAGCTGGAGAGGGAAGCAGAGGGGGCCTGCCTGGCCTGAAGAAGATGGTGTCGCACTGAAGACCTTTGGGGACATCGGAGGGCCACACGCCAGCCAGCCAGTACAGAGACCACGGTAGGCTTCCCCGACCGGGCAGGACCGTGGGGGTCGGTGTAGCCCAACGCTTACCCTCAGTGCGGGTCAACATCACGCATCTGGTGGCCCACACGATGCTCCCAACCTCAGTTTCCCCATCTGTGTAATGGCACGCCCTGACCCTCTCTCAGAGGCTGTTGAGGCGCAGCAGGAGAGACCGATTGTGAGGTGACAGGTGGACACGTGAGGGGTTAAAGATCGTCCACGGAGCCAGGCACACTGGCCCACACCTGTAATCCTAGTACTAGGAAGGCTGAGACAGGAGGATTGCGAGATCGAGGACAGCCTCAGAAATGCAGTGAGACCCTCAGCAACCTAGTGAGGTCCTGTTTCAAAATAAAAAATAAAAAGGGCTGGAGGGTTGGACGTGGTGGTGCACACCTGTAATTTCAGTACTTGGGAGGCTGAGACAGGAGGATCACAGGTTTCAGGAGAGCCGTAGCAACTTAGTGAGGCTCTCAGTAACCTAGCAAGACTCTGTTTCAAAATAAAAAAAAAAATAGGGTTGGGGTGTAGCTCCAGAGGGAGAATGTCCTGGGTTCAATCCCCAGTACCAAAAAAAAAAAAAAAAAAAAAAAACCAAAAAACAAAAAAAAAGTTCAAGGGCAGAGAGCTGGGCTGAGGCTGGAGGAGGCGGGTTTGAAGGCTGGCTTGTGGGGTGGTGGAGAGGTCGCCTTTCTGGGAGTCTTGATTTTTAGGTCCCCTGGAGAGCCTCAAGTTCCCCTTTCCCAGAGCAGCGGAGGCCCGGGCCTGAGGAAGCCCCACTGTCCCTGGGCTGGAGACGTGGCGTCAGGGAATCCCTGTCCCTTCAGGAGGGGCTGCAGGGGTCATGGGGTCCCTCTTGGAGGCCCCAGGGTGTACGATCAGTCAAGGTCATAGCCCCTACATTTCTGACCTCCGGCCAGCACAGGACTTGGCCACTCTGTGCCTCACCGACTCTGTAAAATGGGCGAATTCCAGGTGCACCGGCTTGGGGGTCGTGGCGGGAAGGAAGGAGAAACCAGTCTGCACAGAGCCCTGGTGGTGGGGGCACAGTAACCACGGAAGGACCTGAGCCCTGATCTTGCTGTGGCCGTTGCCAAGGCCTGGGGAGGCGCTTTCAGGAAGGTGGGCGACTGTCCTCAGGGCCTGTCCGGGGTCCCCTGGTGTGCTGAGCAGGGCCAGGCCTTGGTAGGTCAGCGAGGAGCCTGCAGCCTGGTCTTCCTAGGTTTGCTTTAGTTCCTGCTTTTTGCTGTGCGGCCCTGGGCAGTTTATCTCACCTTTCTGCATCTCAGTTTGCCCCTCTGTAAAATGGAGGCATATAAGATCTCGAAGAAATCTCATGAGGACCGGGTGGGAGAGGGCCAGGAGAAGAGAGCTGTCCCCCATCCTCCCCCAGAGCCTCAGCCTGAAAGAGATGTCCCCTGCCCACCCCCCACAGTTCGGGCGCCCCCTTGTGGCCGGTTCTCAGGGCTTCCCCCAGGAGGTGCTGGACAGTACACAGACCCCTCCAGGCCCCCCTCGGCCATGTCCCCTTCCCCTGCCTTGGCTGATGGCCTCTGCCCACCCCCCATTCCGAGCCCCAGGCATCCCCCCTCACGTCCTCAAATCCCCAGTCCCTCCTGCCCGCCCCGCCTTGGAGAGACACTGGTTGGTTGTGGCCACGGTGCCTGCTGGCTGCTGGTCAGTGGGGGGCGCTGCTGCCCGCGACTTGGAGGCGCTTGGAGGCTGCAGGGCAGGGAGCTCGGCCTTGGCCTGCTCCCAGCCCTGGGTCCAGCTCTCCACGCCACTTGGGAGGCCCTCTCTGTCCCCCACCACCCCACGCCGTAGTCTGCACCTCCAGGAGCCTTTTCTAGATCCTTCAAGACTGATGGCCTGATCCAGGCAGGACAGCTGACTCCAGGAGCCCGCTCTCTGGAACTCCCACGAGGTCCTGATGTCAGGGGCGACGGGTTGATCCCTCAACTCAGGAACTCAGGATCGGCGCGTCCTTGGCTAACGTGACAGAAAAGAATTTCAGTACGTGCCAGTCAGAGACATGGACCGAGATTTATTTAGGAAAGTAGGAAATACACATTCAAGGGAGAATGTGGGCCATCTCAGAGAGAGAGAGACCCTTTGGGAGCGCAGGACTCTTCCTTTGCCGGGGACTTTCGTGAGGGGTGGGCAAGTGTGTGGGGATGACCTCCGGTAGTCGCTCGGTGATGCAGTGACACCTGCACTGTCTTATCATCACGTGTCCTCCTAAACTTTTTTTTTTGGCGGCGCTGGGGATTGAACCCAGGAGCATTCTATCTCTGGGCTACACCCCCAGCCCTATTTTTTATTCTTTATTTTGAAACAGGGTCTCACTAAGTTGCGGAGGGCCTCACTATGTAGCTGAGGCTGGCCGTGAACCTGCGATCCTCCCATCTCAGCCTCCCAAGTACTGGGATGACAAGCGTGCGCCACCACACCTGGCTCTCCTAAACTATTCAAGGACAGCCTGCAACGCTGAGGAGAGGGCTCTCTTGAGCAGTGCCCAAGGAGACTCCCTTCTGTGCTTTGGTGTCTGATAATAGACCCCTCCCTAAGGATGGTCTACAGTGCTCAGGGCCTCTTGTAAATTCCTGGGGGCTTTGGGGTCTAACAGGCCTTGTCACAGGCTTCCGGATCACTTACATTTTCCTTGTTTGCTCTTATGTCTCTTCCTACCTATTTATTTCTTCCATCCTATATCACTGTCTTCCAGTCTGGAAGTCCGAGGGAGGCGAGCAGCCCCGCGTGCTATTGGGGGAGCCCCACTCATTTGCTGTGTGGCCTTAGAAAAGTGACCTCCCCTCTCTGCCCCCCACCTTTGAAGTCAAACCAGCTAAGATAATAATGTCAATAATAAAGGCACATCTTCAGGGGCCTGTTGTGCTTCCAGAGGGGGTGTCGCCACCCACAGTTGACAGCACCCCCCGCCCCAGTTTGCTGTTAGAGCGGAGGTCTGTGCAATGAGGTCATTCTTCGTGAGGGGCACAGTCTGTCTGTGGTGGAGCTGGGGATGCTGAGGTCATGAAGAGTCGGCAGGTGGGCTCCGTGTGTGGGGGTGCGAGGGTGAGAGCCACAGGCCGCCAGCCTCCCTCAACAAGGGTCCCCCGCCACCACCCTGCTGAGCAGAGGGGACACAGGGGAGACCTCGAAGCTGAGGGGTTATACAGAGACTGGCTCTTGGGACAGCCCACTGTGACACCAGGGCCAGGCGTGGGTCCTACCCAAAAGGGAGGAAACGGAAACAGGGTCCAGGGGAGGGGTGGGGTGGGGCCTGGCTGGGCAGGAGATCAGAGCAGAGTTGGGTCATAGAGTCCTGGGGCTGATAAGCAGCCGAGCTGCCAGGGAGCTGCCCAGCCCAGGCAGGAGGAGGGACTCCCCAGGGGACCCCTTCTCTGAGTGACCCCTGCACCTAGAGCATCTCTGGCTGCAGAGACCACACCTGGCCCTCCCTCCCCGTGCCAGGGAGGGGCATGGGGCTCCACACACTGAGTGACCCTGGACCAATCGCTCGTCTCGCTGAGACTCAACGCGGCCCGCAGAGAGCAGGGTTAGGATGTGAGACGCGGTCGAGCCTGGGAAGCACCTTAGTGACTCGCTTTGGGGGCTCGCAGGGGAGAGGGGCTCGCAGGGGAGAGGGGCTCGCAGGGGAGAGGGGCTCGCAGGCCTCTGAGGCTTCTGGCATGCTAGCCTCCGCCGCTGGAAGGCGAGGCTGGGCTGGGAGGCCCCTGAGATCTGGTGACGGCTGTGGGAGATGGTGTCACTTGGGTTGCCGAGAGAAGAGGAGGCCTGGCCCCACTCCTCCTGGCTCCCCCAGCAGCTCCCCCACCCCTTCTTCTGTCCCTGGCATCAGGGAGCTCATTCTTCCCAGGGACGAGGCTAGTTCAATCCCCGCTGGGTCTCATCCCCTCCACCCTCCATACCCTTTGGGATGGGACCACTTTACTCTTTCCATCTTAGCACTGTGGCCAGGCCTGAGGCTCACATGTCCCACCTAGCCTCCTCAGAACATTTCCTTGGGTCCCTCTGGGCACCGAGGGACAGTTTGGAAAGAGGGCCCCAGTCGCCTCCCTGACATCATCTCTGGGTCCAGTCGGGGAGGCCCCAGAGAGCCTGGTGGGGAAGGGGAAGGGGATGAGGCCAGGCCCCACCTCCGCAGCAGCTCCAGGCCCAGTGTGGCCTGGCCCTTCCTGCTCTGTTTATTGCCCCGGAGTTCAGGAAATCATTGAGCGACACGTCCCCGCCCCCACTGTGATTATTTAATAGGAGCCGCGCTGTGGTCTCCCTCTTTTGGAAAATCCAGTGGGAGAAGGAAGCTGTCAGCTCGGCTCTGACATCAGCGTTGTCCCAGGGCCAAGAGTCAGGGTGGCCAGGGTGGGGGGGTGGCGGGAGGGGCGGGAGGAAACCAGCTGCTGGTGGCCCCCATGACGTGACACAAGGCTGCCACATGGTTCCCAGGGGCGGGGCTGCACAGTGAGGAGCAGGGATTGCTGGAGACATAGGCTGAGGCACACGCAGGGGCATTCCTGCCTCCCCGACACCCAGGCCCCCTGCCCAGAGACCCCTGACCTGCACAGACTCACACAGGCATGGGGTCTCTCTCTCTCTCTCTCTCTCTCTCTGGTACTGGGGATGTCATGAACCCAGGGAGTTCTACCTCTGAGCTACACTCCCAGTCCTTTTTAGGGTCTTACTAAGTTGCTGAGGCTGGCCTCAAACCTGCGATCCTTCTGTCTCAGCCTCCCAAGTACTGGAATTACAGGCTGTGCTACCATGCCCAAGGGGCATGGGCTCGCTCGTGAGTTCTCTCTCTCTCTCTCTCTCTCATACACACACACACACACACACACACACACACACACTCCAACAACCACACAGTGGACATGCAAAGCCAGCCGGAGCTGTACCTGGTCCCCCTCTCTCCCAAACATTGCAAACAAATGCTCACAGGAACAGATGCACACACGTAAGGCCAGACAGAGACACACCATGGCGCTCACTACGCACGCAAACGCGCGGCCACGTGCCCACTGAGACCCCCTTGGACAGATAGACTCTGCCAAGGAGTCCCAAGGGCTCTCCCAGGCTCTGGTGGGTGCTGGGCCTCAGCTGCGGCCGCTTCCTCCTGCAGTGGGAATGGAGGGCTGGCTGCCTGCACAACTGGGAAAGGCCTGAGACAGTCCGGTCCCCTTCCTGGCGGGCGTGGCCGGCAGGCAGCCCAGGGGTCTGAGACTATGGGAGGGGATGGTGGGAGGGCTGGCTCTGGAAGGGCCTTTGTGGTGGCACCAGGTGATGCCAGGTCTCTTCCCACCCTGTCCTGAGCACCTGCCCCACCCTGCCCCGCCCCATCCAGCAGCACCTCTGGCCCATTCTTGAGTTGGAACTGGTGGCACCGAGGTAGAATTAGCCCTGTGCGCCACCTACTGAGCCACCTTGGGCAAGTCACTCAACTCCTCTGGCCTGGCTTTCATTATTGATACCAGATGCTTGCAAACTTTTTTGTGTGTGTATGGTACCCGGTATTGAACTCAGGGGCATTCTGCCTCAGCTACACCTCCAGCCTGTTTTAATTTTTATTTTGAAACAGGATCTCACTAAGTTCCTGAGGGTCTTGCTAAGTTGCTAAGTCTGGCCTAGAGCCTGAAATCCTCCTGTCTCAGCCTCCCAAGTACTGGGATGACAGGCGTGTGCCACCACACCCGGTATCACAAACTTTTTTGACCTTGACCCACAGGAAAAAACATGTTGTACACACTGACACAGTGTCAGTGAGGAGGTACGGGAATGTTTGGGGGCAACTCGTGCCCACCCTCTGGGGCTAAGTGACTGCTATTCCATTTCCTGCTTGAAAGTGCTCACTGCAGCCCTCTATTTCGAATCCATGACCCACTAAGTCTCACAGTGTGAAAACATTACTTTCTACTTCTGCCTGCAAGAGTCTCAGGCTACGCCTGTAATCCCAGTAAATTGGGAGGCTGAGGCAGGAGGATTGCAAGTTCAAGGCCAGCCTGGGCAACTTAGCAATACCCTTGTTCAAAATTTTTAAAAATTAAATAAAATAAAGCTCTGGGGGTGTAGTTCAGTGGTAAAAACACCCCTGGATTCAATCCCCAGTTCCAAAGAAAATGAGTCCTGGGCTGGAGAAGTGGGGACGGGCTAGAAGATGAAGTGCCTTCGGAGTTGCCGTCAGGGTAGACAGCAGCCCACTCTTTGCACGGTGCTGCTGAGGCTGGGGACAGGCTGGGACTGGCCCCCTTGCCATGCCACAGCCTGTCCTCCCCTGCTGGTGACCAGGGCTGTGGGGGTTGCTGCTTCCCTTGCAATTTCTATCAAAAATGAAAAAAAAAAAACACACAAAAAAACGCAGTCACTCTGATTCACCTCCAGGGGGTTGATTCCTGACGCAGAAACAGTCTGGAAACGTCAGGGTAAAGCTGGGGGCAGCTGGCAGGGGCCAGAGTGGTTTCTGGCTCCTCCTTGGCCCCAGGGGACATCGCTGGTCCCTGCCAGAGATCTGATGGCTGAGGGTGAGAAGGGGCAGATGCAGGCTCTCCGGGCGTGAGGGGCAGTACCGTGTATGTCCCCACTGAGGCCCGGGACCCACGCCACGCTCCACGGACTGATTGAGAGGGCCCGATCTCAGCTGTCCTAAGCTCAGGCTCCTCTGGAGCGACCTCGGTACCTAGGTCTGACCCGAGCCCCTCTGTGGCCACGCGGCGTCCCGGCCCTCTGCTCTCTCTGTCTTCCCACCTGATGTCCTCAGGGCAGCCCCAGGAGGTTGGTCTTCCAGCATCTTCATTCCCAGAGGGGAAATTGAGGCTCAGAGAGAAGTGAGTTGCCAGAGCCACATGGCTGGTGCGGGCGAGGGCAGAATTAGAACCCGGTCTGCCTGGCCGTAAGCTCACACCTGCCACCCCCGCCCCTGCTGGCCGCAGTGGACTTGCAAACTCAAGGTGTCCGGATGGCTCCCCAGGGCGCCCGGGCAGAGGCAGGGACCACTGCTGGAGTTACATCCCCTCTCTCAAGTGCCAAATAATGAGTACTTTTTTTTTGGTACTAGGGATGGAACCCAGGGGCATTCCACCTCTGAGCTACACCCCCAGTCCTACTTTATTTTTTATTTTGAAACAGGGTCTCACTAAGTTGCTGAGGCTGGCCTTGAATCTACAATCCTCCTCTCTTGGCCTCCCAAGACAGGTGTGCACCACTGTGCCTGGCATGGATACTTGAATAATGAATATTGAATACTAAGGAGCTTTTGCCGTTGGGGAAGGACACCTGGCCGCTAGGGCTGGGCCAGGAACTCCTGAGCACCCCCACCTTTTCCTCTGGCCACCTGTCCCCAGCCCTTGGGAAATACCCTTTGGCCCCTGAACTGCTTCCCCTACCCCAGGCCCATCTGATAACTTTGTGCCCATCTCCCAGGTGGGAACATCAAGGCTGGGGCTAAGGCTGGTCTGGTTTTCAGAGAGCTGAGATCCTAACCTGGGGAGGGGGGAAAGGAGGGAGAAGGGAGGGAGGGCCTGGGCAGTGGGGGTTGCTGGAATCTGGGTCACTGGTCTTGGGGAATTCCCCATGCCCTAAGGGCTGCTTACCTGCTGAGTAACCATTGCTGGCTGCCCACACAGGATGCCAGGCTGAGAGGTCACCTCCCCTCTAGTGGCCACTGCCATGGGTCCCTCTCTCCCAAGTGCCCTGAGGCCCAGGAAAGAGACAGAGAGCAGGCAGGCAGGGGGCTGGCCCCACCCCCGCATCCCCGGGCTCTGCAGGGGGCGGCTGGTGATTCAAGCCCCTTTGAGCTGAGCTCTGTCCCCATCCTTCTCAGATGGGGCCTGGGGGTGAATCAGCTCCCGGGGGCGGTGAGCCCCGGGTCAGCAGCTGTGGACACAGGACAAGCAAGCACACTGCCAGCTCCCCCCTCTGATCTTTCTGGGGCACCCCCGAAGCTGGATGCTGGAGGGTAGAAGGGGTCCCCTCTCTTGCCCATTTTTGCCCTCAGCCCGGAGTGTACCCAGTTTTCCTCATCTGTAAAATGGGCCCAGAACCATGCTGAGCCCCGAGTCCTCCCATCTAATCACTATGTAAGTCCCATTTTTACCATGTTACAGATGAACAAACCGAGGCAGTAGGCAGCCACTTCCCCACAGTCACCGGCTCATAACTGGCACAGCCAGACCCGGGCCTGGGTCTGAATGAGGTCAAATTCCACGCTTCGAACCAGCAGACTCCTGCGCCCCTCTCCATGAAAGATTTGGTATAGACAGCTCTGGGAAAGTGTAAAATGTGTTTGAAAATTACTTAGCAGCCACCATGGGTGCTGTCAGGAGTACAGAGGAGGGGCAGACCCCGTCCAAGTCCTCGAAGACTGAGGGACTAAGCTGGGTGCAGTGGCACATGCCCGTAATCCCAGTATTTGGGAGGCTGAGATGGGAGGGTCACAGGTTTGAGACCAGCCTCAGCAATTTAGCAAGGCTCTCAGCAACTTAGTGAGACCCTGTTTTGAAACAAAAAGGGTTGGGGGTGTAGCTCAGAGGTAGAAAGTCCCTGGGTTCAATTCCCAGTACCAAAAAAATTGAGGGCTAAGATGTGCCCCCACCTGAAAGGAGCGCGAGACAAGGCCCACTGAGCTGGCCGGGACTGGGGCTTCCTGGACCGGGCCCTCCCTGCTCTCACAGGTGAGGCACTGCTCGGACTGCTGTGGTCTGCAAGCCCAGGGCCTGGTTCCAGACCAGCCTCTAGTGTCAACTCTTCATGTGGCCTCAAACAAGGGCCTTTACTTCCCCAGACTCAGTTTCCCCATGTGAAAGGGAAGCAGCTGTGACATTCTAGGAGGGATGTGTGGGGGTCAGGTGAAAATCAGCAGAAACAGAGAGGCTGACTGGCCATATATGCCAAAGCACCTCAAAGGGTGAGTCCCGGCCGGGCGTGGTGGCACACACCTGTCATCCCAGTACCCAGGAGGCTGAGACGGAAGGATCACAGGCTCGAGGCCCGCCTTGGCAACTTAGTGAGGCCCAGAGCAACTTATTGAGACCCTGTTTCAAAAAAAAAAAAAAATGAGAAGGGCAGGGGGTGTAGCTCAGAGATAGAATGCCCCTGGGTTCAATTCTCAGTACAGAAAGAAAAAGCAAGCCCAGGGCAGCGTGTGCTCACTTCCTGGAGGAGGATGAGCCACCTGGAGAGAGCATCCGTGGGCCCTGGCCTGGAAGCCCTCTTCCCAGGCAGCAGGGTCCCCGCATGAGCCCGAATGTCCCCCTCATCCTGAGGCCTGTCAAGTTCCCCAGCAGCCCAGGCTGCAGGAGCAGGGCCGGGCTGCAGATGAGGTCACAGCTGGAAGGGCCGGGCTGGGGCTGCCACTCTAGGGTGGGGCCCCGGGTCAGGACCCTGGGAGCAGGCAGCCAAGAGGGGAGGATGCCTTCCATGTGGGAGCAGAGGGGAGCGCGCGCACACACACACACACACACACACACACACACACACACACAGCACAGAGAGGGAGGGAAGAAAACAAACTCCGGCCGCAGCCACAGCCACGTTGCAGGCGGCTCCCGGCCTCCTGGCTCCGAGACCCTGTCCGGCCTTCTCCCCAGAGGCCCAGGTGGTTCCCAGGCATGGAGAGGAGGGGGAGGTTGGTGCCAGGGTGCCAAGGGGCCCGGAGCACTCAGGGAGCACGGACTAAGTCAGGTACCGTGAGAGGGGAAACCGAGGCATGGGAAAGAGCCAGTTGGGACTGGGGTTAAGTGACCCTAGCGTCAGTGTCTTCTAGACCCTGTTCACACTTCCTGTTTCCTGTGGGGTGGGGCCGAGATTAAGAGGAGACTGGGGGAGGTGGACCGTAGGGCTGTTGTGGGTCTGGGGAGCCAGAGAGCAGTGTAATGGCCAGAAGTCCACAGAGAAGGATGCAGGGGAGAGGCCGGGGCCACAGTGTGGGCCCTAGTCAAATGGGGTTGGGGTCTAGGTTAAGAGAACCAGGCTGAAGCCCAGCGTGGTGGCCCAGCCTGTAACCCCACTACTTGGGAGGCTGAGACAGGAGAATTGCAGGTTCGAGGTCAGCCTCAGCAATTTAGTGAGACCCTGTTTCAAAATAAAATATAAAAGGGCGGGGGGTGTAGCTCAAAGGTGGAATGCCCCTGGGTTCAATCCCTAGTACCAAAAAAAAAAAAAAATAGAAATAAAAAAAAAGAGAGCCAGGTGACAGGCGTCTGGGGGACATGGAGGTGGGACGAGAGGTTAATCTGGGGTTCACATGCTCTGGTTGCTCCGAACCTCATTGGGGGAGGCTGGGATGGGAGAGAGGGGGTGAACTGGGGTGTCCTGGGATGTGGGGTTGCTGAGCCAGGTTAGGCGGGTGAGGGTGCCTATTGGTCCAGAGCATGTGCATAGGATGTATAAACACCAGAGAGGGCCCTCCAAGGGCACCCCAGGGAGGGACAGGTGTGCTGGGGGTGGGGGAGGAGGGAGAGCCACTCTGGGCTCTACGGCCGCCTCCTTTCTGGGAAGTACCAGCTGGGACGGGCACTTTATCACCGTACATTGGGGCCCTGCTAGGGGACCACAGGGCAGCAGGAGCTTGGCTAGAGCAGGGCGCAGGCACGAGGGCTCGTCCTGGCACGAGGAGGGAGGGGCCGGGCAGGTCGGGGATGTGGCAAGAGGCAGGAGCGGGGGGCATGGAGTTTGGGCGAGGAGGTGGGCAGGCGTGTCTGGGGCCAGGCCAAGCTGCGGGAGCTCCCTGGCTTTGGAAAAACCAGTTCTCCCTCTGGGATCTTGGGTCAGGGCCGGGTGGGAGAGATGGGGTAAGGTCCTGGAGGAGCAAGTCATCTCCTGGTATGGGGGGAACTGGTAGCTTCAGGACAGTGCGGGTCCAGGTCCGTGGCATGTTGTCTGGCCAGCAAGTCGCTCCCCTCATTTCTCTTTTTTACTGCCTTTAGTTGAGTCCCTGCGCCCATTTTGCCCTGGTCTTCACTACTCCTTAGTGCCCCTTACTCATTCACCAATCTGCCTGGCCGTGGCGGGCACCAGATCCTGGGGTCCTGCCTGAGACAGTCCAGGAGAAGCCGCCATCATTCTCTGAGGCTGAGCTCCAAGGGGCTTCTGAGGAGGGTCCAGGAGGCACCGGCCATTCCTCAGTTTCCCCAGCCATCCCTCAGCATCCTGAGAAGGAAGGCGGGTCCGATTTTGGCAGTCCCCCCTAGGTCTCTGCTGTAGGTGTCCCTTTCAGAACGGAAATGCTGAACTACCTTTCCTGCAGCTCCTCCCCACACTGTCCCCAAATAACCAAGTCACAGCCATTGGCACCCCCAGGTTTTCCCGGCTGGCTCCCAGGCTCCCAGGTGTGGGTGGTCAGCAGGGCAGGCATGTCTGAGGGCCATCAGTGGGGTGTGGGGCTGACCCTCCTGGACCCCAGGCAACACATTCCCTTTGGAGCGTCTCTGTTCAGTGGCAGTGGGCAGGTTGGAGAAGGCTACCTCTTAGGTGGCTTCCAGCTCAGGTTCAGTTCCGCCTCATGCTGTCTAAAGTCCAAGTCGGGCCCCAGCCCCTCTTCCTGGAACCTCCTCCTGGGCCAAGTCCTAGCCTGCCTCCTCCCACTACCCCCAAAGCCCCCCGGCCAGGGGGCCACAGGTGCCAGGCTCCATCTGCTGTCCCATCTCTCGCCACCTCCCCAAAGCCAGGTGAGTCAGGCCATCTGCAGGGCCCATGGCTGAGGGGGACCCCCCTCTGCCTCTGCCTGGGGCCCCCTCCCCAGCTGGCCCACCTTCCAGCACCTCTCAGGGCAAGCCCCTCAGGAAAACCGCAGGGCGTTTTGGTCGCCGACTTCATTATAATTTTATCAATCAAATTCTTAGAAGAGGGGAAAAAGTCTGTCCTCCCCTCCCCCCTCGTTCGCCCCCCCTTCACTCTCACTTTTCTTCCATTCATAATTTCCTATGATGCACCTCAAACTACTTCCTGGACGGGATACCGGCTAAATATAGCTGTTTCTCTGTCTTACAACACAGGCTCCAGTATATAAATCAGGCAAATTCCCCATTTGAGCATGAACCTCTGAAAACGGCCGGCATCTAAGGTCTCCTCCAAGGGCCTCTGGAGTCCAGCCCAGAATGAAGGTTTTGGCCGCAGGTAAATCCACCCGCCCCGCGCCGGCTTCCGTGTCCCCGCGGCGGGCGGGCGGGCCACTGCGGGACGCGGCGAGCCTCGGCGGGAGCCGCTGCCGCCGACGCGGACACTGGGGGCGCCCGGACGCCGCGGGCGCTGGCGGCGGCGGCAGCGGCGCGGGCACATGGTCGGGCACCGCGCGCCCGGCGCCCCGGCCGCAGGTTGGCACGAGGGGCTGGCCCGCGAGCCTTCCTCCTCCTCCTCCTCTGCGCCTCCTCGCTCCGCTGCTCTCCCAAGCTGCTCTGCCTCTGCTTCTCCTTGATTCACCCTCCCTCTTTTCTTCTTCTTTCTTTCTTTCTTTCTTTCCGCTTTCTCTTTTCCAAACGCGTCCCGGGCTGCTCCCTGGGAGGGGCGCAGGCGGCCGAGCAGCTTGCAAACTCCGGCCCGGGACAGGAGCAGGTGCCGCCTCCATCTGCTAGTGCCTGGAAAGCGTGTGGTCTGCGCTAGGTGAGACAGGGGTGTGCCCCCCACCACCCCGGGACCTCGACATGCCTGGGGATGCTGGGAGGAACCGGGGACCCCGAGAAGTGAGCTTGAGCCCTGCGCGCGGCCCCACTGGTGCCAGCACTCTGGGACCCCGGCGGGAGGTCTCCAGCCTGCCCGTGGTGCTGGCCCCAGCCCTACCACCCTCGGGGGCCGAAAGCTGGGTCCTGGGGGCGAAGGGGGAAGGCGCCTGGGGGGAGGGGTGACCGCGGGCAGGCCCAGACAGCTCCCAGCACCTTTCGCTTTCCTGCCTCCCCGCCCACCCAGCGGCGCGACCTTTTCCCTTTTCTCTTTCCTGGTTGCTCCATTTCCTCCCTCTTCAAAGCCAGGTGAGGGGGTGGAGGAACGTGGTCTTTGCCCTAACCCAGGGCCTGCGTCAAGGGACAGTAGGATCGGAGATCGTGTGATGAACTGAGGGGCTATAGGGGATAGGGAGGGACAGGGGACCAGCAGAATCAGGGTGGAGCTGAGGGTCCAGGAGAGGGGAGTGGCCCCAGGGAGACCGGAGATGGAGCAGATGGGGAAGGAGGATAGTGGGATTAGGGGCAATTGGTTGGGTGAGCCAGAATCAAGTGGCGGATTTGAGAAGAGGGTCGATGGAGTCCCCAGCCTCTGTGGTCCCAGGGGGTCCAGTGTGGGAGGTCTGGGCTGCCGCGGGTCAATGAGCGAAGCTCGGGCATGGGCACCATCCTAGTAAGTGGGATGATGGGGCCTTGCTGCTGCACCTGCTGGGTCTGCGAAGTGACCCCGGGGGTGTTGGGCTTTCGCCTTGCTGAGGGAGGGTCCCCCTGGACCCAGCTCCCAGTGGGTCCTGCCCTGCCTCCCTGCCCCTCACTCAACTCAGGACAGAGGGCAGGGATCCCCAGAGAGATGCAGAGATACAGATCTGGAGACAGGGAAACAGACACATGCAGCAATGCATGAACAGTACACAGTGCTGGAGGAGAAAGAGCGGGGCGGGAGTCCTCGCCACGGGGCCCTGGCTGGTCCTAGTCCACCGTGCCACAGACCCCAAGCCCCGTCCTGCCTTCCCGCTCACCGCTCCTTGCCTGTTGCCAGGAGTTGTGCCCGTGCTGCTGGTTCTGCACTGGAAACACGGGGCAGGGAGCCCCCTCCCCATCACCCCCGTCAACACCACCTGCGCCACACGCCACCCATGTCACAGCAACCTCATGAGCCAGATCAAGAACCAGCTGTGGCAGCTCAACGGCAGCGCCAACGCCCTCTTCATCCTCTATGTGAGTCCCCCAGGATTTGCCAGGGAGGGAGGAGGCTGCGCTGCCCTGGGCGGGGGCGGGGGGCTCTGGAGCTGGAAGGGGACAATGGGAAGGGGCTTGGTGAAGCCACACCCAGGATCCCATGCCCCAGCCCCCATTTGGAGACCGGAAGCCACTTTCCTCAGGTGGCCGGTTAGTGAGGAGGGGGGAACTGGCTTTTCTGGTCTTTTGATGACTCTGTCACTTGGAGTGAAGGTTAATGACGCTAGCCAGGGAGATAGGGCAGTGAATGTCAGGGTGGTCCTTTGAGAAAGGGGGGCTAGAAGCTGGGCGTGGTGGCGCACACTTATAATCCAGTACTTGGGAGACTGAGACAGGAGGATCGCAGGTTTGAGGCTAGCCTCAGCAACTTAGTGAGGTCCTCCTCAATTTAGCAAGACACTGTTTCAAAATTAAAATACACACACAAAAAAATAAATAAAGAAAAGGGGGCTGGGGGCACTTGGAGGGACGCCCAGGAGAAGAAGGAGGGTGTCTGGTGAAAGCGTAGGTGAGTGGGGACCAGCCGAGGTGACACCGTGAGATGCTGCGTTTCCTTTCTGACCCACGTGGTCATGGTGGTCATTGACCACGGCTTGTGCGACCTAGTCTTTGTTAGTTGGCAAATGCATTCACACTTATCACTTCCAGCTCTCATGACAATTCTAGACGCCAACAGGGCAGGGATTTGGGTCCCCATGTCCTAGGTGGAGAAACTGAGGCCCGGGAGCTACCCACTCCCAGGGTTGGTGGCAGGGCTGCAACTCCAACCCCTGACTCCCGGTCACCTCCCCTCTGCCCCTCTGCTCCCCAGTACACAGCCCAGGGGGAGCCGTTCCCCAACAACCTGGACAAGCTGTGTGCCCCCAACGTGACGGACTTCCCGCCCTTCCATGCCAACGGCACGGAGAAGGCCAGGCTGGTGGAGCTGTACCGCGTCGCCACGTACCTCGGCACCTCCCTGGGCAACATCACCCGGGACCAGAAGCTGCTGAACCCCCACGCCCTCAGCCTCCACAGCAAGCTCAACACCACCGCCGACATCCTGCGGGGCCTCCTGAGCAACGTGCTGTGCCGCCTGTGTGGCAAGTACCACGTGGCCCACGTGGACGTGACCTACGGCCCCGACACCTCGGGCAAGGACGTCTTCCAGAAGAAGAAGCTGGGCTGCCAGCTCCTGGGGAAGTATAAGCAGGTCATCGGCGTGGTGGCTCAGGCCTTCTAGACAGGAGGTCTTGGGAGCGGGAGCCGGATGCGGGGGGACTCTCACAGTGTGGCTGGGGCCTGGACATCCTTAAACCCGATCGGGGCTGCTGGCAGACCCCGAGCCGTTCCCAGCTGGTCGCCGCACTCTGGAATAGGCTGTGATGGAGCTGTGCAGTGGAAACATCTGAGGGCAGGGCCTTTAGACAGCACGCAGACCAGAAGGCCCTGCCCCATTCTCTGGCATACGGCAGCAACCAGGGTGTTGGATGGGGAGGGAAGTACGGACAGGATTTCTGCCCCGACTTGTCCCCCGGGCCCATGGCTCACTTTGTGCAGGGAGCAAACCCCACAAGCTCTCTACCACAGCCCTGACCCGCAGCGGCCTGGGAAACCCCCAGGAGAATGGCCGCCGTCTATGCCCTCAGGTAGACTTCGAAGGCTTGGTTGGGACTTGGGTGGGCTAGAGGATCCGGGATCCAGAACGATCCCTTGTCCCCTAGAAGTTTGGTGGGTAGAAGATAGAGAAGGGGTTCTGGGATGGGATATTGTCTTCTCTTGAGTGTGATTGGAGAGCTTGGGCCTAGGGATTGTCAGGTGGAAGGTTCTAGGAGGTTGCTGGTGTTCAGGCTCTTAGGGAGGCAGAGAGAGGCCACCTTCAGGCCTGGGAAGGAAAAGGCTAGAAGAGGGAGAGGCCCCAGCAGCCTCAAAGCGCAATTCTTCCTCTCCCTCCAGTCTTTCTGACAGCCTGTGTGGCTGGGGTCTGGAGGCTGGACCTGGAGGTCGGGTACGTGGAGCTGGGCAGAGGCAGGTGGCAAAGGCAGGCTTGGAGGTTCAGAGGGGACCTGGAGTCTTCCTTCCAGGGAAGAGTCCATAAGGGAGGGGACAGGTAGCACAGAGTAGCAGCTCATATCTGAGGCCCTTAGGGGCCCTGTGAGGTCACACAAAGCTACTTGAGGGGGACCAGAGACCATCTCGGGTCCCTAGAGCAAGGGGCAGTGGAGCTTGAGGTCAGGGTCTCAGGGAAGTCTGAGGTCCAAGAGTGCTGTGTGTCCGACCCGGCACGATTGTCTATTTATTATGATATCCTATTTATGTTAACTTATTGGTGCTTTAAATGGCAAAGTTTCCTTGGTCCCTATCCGGCAGAAATCACATGCTGGCTCCTGGCATAGAAGCCAGGACCAGGCTCACTTAGCAGGGCCTGGCCTGGAGGTTGACAATGTTACAGGTGGAATAACTTCCCGGTGAAGCTCAGAGGAGGGTCAGGATCTGAGAACTGGCCGGCTCCTGGCCCACACTGTGCCCCTCTCTGGGTTGTCGGGGTCCAGGCAGCAGCCTGCTGGGGGCTTTTTCTTCTTTGCTCCAGGGGGCCCCTTTGCACCGAGCTCTCTGGTGCCTCTAGGAATGATGCGAGGGGCATCATTCCTAGCTGAAATGAATGGCCCTGGAGCAGCAAATATGGCAGCCCTATTGCCTGTCCGGTTGCTGATTTCCTGGTCCTGGTCAACGAGCAGTTGAGGGACCCCAGAACTATCCTGACCCGGCACCCAGGCACCCAGCGTGCTCCCACGCAGCGGGGAAGCTCCTCGGGTGGCCTGGACACCCACGGAGGGCGCGTACACACATGCAGGAAGTTTGGACAGTGCGGGGACTGAGCAGCTGCCCCTGTGTTGCTCCGCAGAGGGAGGAGAGCGCGGCCGAGAGGCCTGGGATGCAGACCAGGAAGCTGTGGTCCTGGTCCCCGCCTCCTCCCACTCCCACCCATGTCTGGGCTCCCAGGCAGGGAACCCGATCTGATCTCTTCCTTTGTGCTGGGGCCAGGCAAGCTGAGAAACGCCCTCCCTCCGGTCTGGGAGCTGGGGAGGGAGGGAGCTGGCTCGCCCTGGCGGCTTCTCAAACCCAGGCAGGGCGGGCGGTCTTAGCAGTCTGCCCCGATTAGGGTTCTGACCACAGCAGTTCCCGCTCACTTTGCACCTTTCCGAGTTGTTCTCTAAGCACTTTACCTGGATGGCAGGTGGGCAGGTCCCGAGGCCTGGGTGTGTGTGCATGGAGGGCGCGGCCCAGGAGGCCACAGCAGCTGCATCTTTTCCAAGGCTGTTTAAACGTGGGTCGCAGCCCGCAACCCTCCTATCTGTCTGCTCCATCGGACTCTGCAGGGGACTGGGGACTGGCTGCGCTCCTCCAAGCTCAACTGCAAGAAAAACAACTTATCTGAAAGCCAGAATGCTGATCCACAGCCCAGGTCCCTGGGGCCGGCTGGGTCCTGCCTCCCTCTCTTCTCCCTGTGGACATGGATTCCCTGGGCTGGTTCCCTGGGCTGGGCCTGCCTGGCAGCCTCCGCAGGCTCAGAAACCAAGAGCGTCTCCTCCTGTCTGCCCAGCCTGTGCTCTGCCCCCCAGGACTCCTTCCCAGTGCTCTTTCTTGATCCAGTGCTGACAACCAGCGCCCCTCTCCCCTGCTCCTCTGAATGGTGGAGTTTTGTATGCAAAGCCTGGGTGGGGAGCAGATGTGCAGTCCTCCTTTCCGTCGGCTGGTGTTGACTCCCACCTGGCACGACGGGTCGTGTGCCTGGCCCGGAGGAGGTGGGACAGGCCATCAGCGGAGGATGGGGTAGGATAGTCATTTTGCAGTTTAAGAAGAGAGAAGGATTGAGACCTTTATTTATTATTTAAAAGTTTCAACCAGAAAAGCACTGCTCATTCACTGGTGCCTCCTCCTTGTACTCCCCGTGTCCTCCTCCTTGCCCGCGACCGCGACGGGAGCCGGTCAGCTCTGCTCTGCTGGCCCTCCGGAGTGGAGCAGACAGTGCGTGTGGGGTTGGAGCCCTGGAATCCAGCAAGGTCCCAGTCTCCCTTCCTATGGTACTGATGCTCCTACCTTAGAGTAATGTCTAGCCTGCCCCCATGCTGGTGCCCGGGCTCCGTCCTCGTCGCACTGCTCGCTCAGCGGCCACCGCGGGCTCCCAGATGTTTCCCTCTTTCCTTTCCGCTGGAAAGGATTTGGCCTTGGGCGACCAATTCCTCTTTGATGAATGTACCCTGTGGGAATGTTTCATACTGACAGATTATTTTTATTTATTCTATGTCATATTTAAAATATTTATTTTTTATACTGAAGGAATACTTTTTTTAAGAAAAAAGAGAAATGAATAAAAGAATCTGTTCTTGGCAAGCCTTCCAGTGTGTACTGATGTGGAGGAGACGGGGCTGGAGAGGCAGGAGGGGCCCTGTCCTGGTCCCCCGGCAGGGTGGGACTCGACTTTGCTGAGGACCGGAGGGCGGGAAGCGGGGCGCTGGCGTAGGCAGGGCAGGGTGGGTGGAATTTTGGCCCAGGCAGAGGAAGGCAGATGGAGTCCAGATCATGGGGTGCTGTTAAGGATGGGGTCAGATGGCTCACATGTGAGGAAGAGTGTTATCTGGCTGCCCAGGAAACTATCACAGTAACCCCAAGTATTCCCATTTAACAGATGAGGAAACCGAGGCTCAGAGAGACAAACCCCATGCCCACAGAGACAAACCCCATGCCCAGGGTCATCAGAAGTGTTTATGACCAATTAGGGCAACCCCTTCAGCTCCAAAGCTCTTGCTCTTTCCCCTACATGGGATCTTAGAAGATACCAGATACCCAGGTCTCTGTCACCCAGAAGCAGCAGACTGACCATCCAGTGGGGCAGAACGGGCACAGGCCCAAAGGACTCCGGAGTGGAAAGGAGAAAGGTCCTACCTGTCATCACACAGAGCACTGGAGCCTGAAGAAGTCCTGAAGGCTTCTCTGGGCCTAAGCAGCTAGCTCCCAGAGTGGCACTGCTGTCCTTCCTCCTGCCACACACGAGGACCCCCTTCCATAGCAGCCTTCTTCCCAGCCTCCTGGGACCTGGGCCTCCTTCCTTCCCTTCCCCTTCCTTCCTTCCTTCCTTCCTTCCTTCCTTCCTTCCTTCCTTCCGCACTGGGGATTAAACCCAGGGGCATTCTACCTCTAAGCTATACCCCCAGCCCTTTCTATTTTATTTTTATTTTGGAACAGAATCTTGTTAAGTTGCTTAGGGTCTCGCCAAGTTGCTAAGGCTGGCCTCGAACCTACGATCCTCCTGTCTCAGTCTTCCAAGTGCTGGGATTACAGGTGTGCGCCACCATGCCCAGCTTAATAATTGCTTGGATGTTTTGTTCTGCTGATGGGATCGAACCCCGGGCATTGTGCATGCTAGGCAAGCACGCTACCACTGAACTATATCCCCAGCCCCTGGGACCCCTTCTTTGGGGGAATGAACAAAGTTTAAACTAGATAGCCAGAGGCACAGGGACCCCGGGGGAGGGGGGCTCTGGTATCTGCCTGGCTCTGCTCTGGAGTTTGGGTCTGAGGCTCCTCCAGGCGACACTAGTTTTGGAGACCTGGGCAGGGTTCTGACAATCACCTACCTGTTTGTACACAAGTGTCAGTCTCTGTCTTCTGGAAGCTCACAGAAGCTGGTGGGGACACCTGGGAAGCTGTGGGTGACAGCAAGGTCAAGGTGGGGAGAGTCTTCAGTCTTGCTGTGTGCGGGGGTCCGGCCGCGGTCCTCTCTGATCTCTGTGTGACGAGGGGACGGGCCCACAATGCGGCCCCACACTGGCCTTGCCTGGGAGTGGGTTAGACCCGTGGACTCTGGGCCTCGCCCTCCGCCTCAGACCTGCAGAATTGGAACCCACCTTAACCAAGTTCCCAAGCAATTTGTGTGCATAGTTGAAGTCCAGAAAGGCCACTCTGCCCTGTCATCTTGTACTCCTTCCGTGGCCTCCCAGGTAAAGTGAAGGTCGCCTGGGCCAGCAGGCAGCTGTGAGGAAGGAGAGGCTGAGGAGCCCCAACCATGTCTGGACACTCCCTCCCAAGGCCTCCTTCCCCTCCTGTTGGCTCCATCCTCAGGCAGACCACACCTGCCAACGGCAAGCCCCAGGTTCATCGCCAAGGGAGGAGAACAGGTTAAAGTTTCTTTGCAGGGGGAGGGGGCACTGGGAATTGAACCCAGGGGCGTTCTACCTCTGAGCTATACCCCAAGCTAAGTTGAGGAGGCTAGCTTCGAACCTGCGATTCTTCTTCCTAGACTCCCAGGTACTAGGATTATAGACGTGCCCACCACACTCAGCTATTTTTTTTTTTTTTTTGGTACTGAGGATTGAACCCAGGGGCATTCTACCTCTGAGCTGCACTCCTACCCCTATTTTTTTTTATTCTTTATTTTGAAACAGGGTCTCACTAAGTTGCGGAGGGCCTCACTAAGTAGCTGAGGCTGGCCGTGAACCCGGATCCTCCGGTCTCAGCCTCCCAAGTACTGGGATTACAAGCGTGCGCCACCACGCCCAGTTCTATTTTTTAATTTTGAAACAGGGTCTCATTAAGTTGCTGAGGGTCTTGCTAGGTTACTGAGGCTGGTCTCAAACCTGTGATCCTCCTATTTCAGCCTCCAGAGTATTGGGATTATAGGCGTGGGCCACCATGATCCAACCAAGTTGAAGATTTTCAAAAGAAACTTACTAGGAAACTAGAGCAAAACAACACAAACAGTGGAGCGCAGAGAAGGAAGGAGTTACAGGGATGTCCCTCCTGGGCTCGTGGGGCTGGCTGGGAGGCGCGGGCCCTTGTTTTCTTCCCCGCTGTGGTCTCTGCAATTCTTGCAAGGGAGAGGGCCCTGTCCTGGCCAGATAGAACAGAGGACCGTTAATTGGTTATTGGGTCACCTTCCAAATGACAGGCGAAAACAATCACTTGGTGGGAGGAATGATGCGCCTGTTGTTCCGGGAAGGGCAGCGGGTCCTTGCCAGGGCTCTGCCACCGCAGTCCTGTGACCCTCTGCGAGTCCAGCTCTCTTATCTGTGAACTTGCAAGCACAGTGATGGATGCCACCCTATCTGCTTCTCAAATTCAGAGTAGGGAGATAGTGGTGGTGCATGCCTGTGATCTCAGTACTTGGGAGACTGAGAGAGGAGGAGCGCAGGTTTGAGGACGGCTTCAGCGACTTAGCAAGACCCTGCTTCCACAGAAAAAATAAAATCAGGCTGGGGGTGTAGCTCGGAGCTAGAATGCCCCTGGGTTCAATCGCCAGTTCCAAAAAAAGGAAATGCTCTGTGAGTTTTGTGTCTCTTGGGGCCAAGCCTGTCCCCTTGGAGATTACAAGCAGAATGAATCTCAGGCATCTTGTACCCTCTTTGCAGGGGGAAAAGGGATCCCCCAAGTGAGTGCAGAGGGAGGATTCTGACAGCCCCCATCCGTGGCCGTGGTCAGGCTGCTAGGGACAGAGCAAGCAGCGGGGGGCATCCCAGCTGGGGGCAACCTGAGTCCAGGACCTGCAGGCCACCTGGACAGAGGGGCCTCGTGACCTGGGGCACATGGCGGAGCCGGCCGGGCAGCCCAGACTGTGCCCCAGGCCTCTGCCTGCGCCAATCCTCAGGAATCCAGCAGGACATGGGACTCCCAGCCTGTCCCAAGAGGATAAATGTTAGAGCTGTCCCGACGGTACACAGGCCCAAGGGCTCATGGAGGCCCCGCACTTCACAGTTGACAAAGCATTTTCTCACACATCCTTAGATCTTCCCAAACGCCCTGTGAAGATGGGGCGGGTAACTCTTTCTATTTTACACGTGGTATAGTGCAGGCCCGGTGGGCAAAGGACCTGTCCTAAGAGCCTTCAACTCAGAAGATGCTCCTCTTCTCTTCTCTTTTCTTTTCTCTTTCTCTCTCTATCTCTTTTTTTTTTTTTTTTTTTTTTTTTTTTTTGCGGTGCTGAGGATGGGACCCAGGGCCTTGGGCATGCTGGGCAAGGGCTCTGCCACTGAGCTACATCCCCGCCATGAGATGCTCTTGATATTCACTCAGATTATGGTCATCATCTGTCTACACACCTGGTCAAGAATTTTACTGGGATAGCCAGGCGCGGTGGCGCGTGCTTGTAATCCCAGTACTTTGGGAGGCGGAGACCGGAGGATCCGGGTTTGCGGCCAGCCTCAGCTCTCTCTCTCTCTCTCTCTCTCTCTCTCTCTCTCTCTCTCTTCTTAGTGAGGCCCTCCGCAACTTCGTGAGACCCGGTTTCAAAATAAAGTATTAAAAAAAATAGGGCCGGGGGTGTAGCGCAGAGGTAGAAC
>PVJS01013792.1:0-41498 GCA_004027185.1 Glis glis | reverse complement strand
CCGGGGATTGAACCCAGGGGCGTTCTACCTCCTCGCTACACTCCCGGCCCTATTTTTTTTTATGCTTTATTTTGAAACCGGGTCTCACGAAGTTGTGGAGGGCCTCACTAGGTACAGAGAGAGAGAGATAGGGAGAGAGAGAGAGAGAGAGAGCTGAGGCTGGCCATGAACCCAGATCCTCCGGTCTCTGCCTCCCAAAGTACTGGGATTACAAGCGTGAGCCACCACGTCCAGCCACTGAGTTTTTTTCAGTACTGGGGATTGAACCCAGCATCTCTTTTTTTTAACTTTTATTTTGAGCCTGTACAGGATCTTGGTGAGTTGCCCATGCTGGCCTCAAATTTGGTATCCTCCTGTCTCAGCCTCCTGAGTGACTGGAATTAGAGGCATGTTCTCCCACTCAGAAAATATGACTCTTATATCACTATTTAACAGATAGAGAAACTAAGGTGCAGAACAATTCCATATTTTCCAATCCCACAACCCTAAAAAGTAGGAGGGAAAAGCGAGTCTTTAACCCAGGGAGGTTGATTCAGGTACCACAATACCCAAAATATATAATTGATTGTCCCCAGACTCATAATTAGGGGTTTGCATATTTGCTTTGAATCTCAAACTTGTATACTGACCAAGAAATAAAACTAAATGTATTTTCTACATACTTTTCTCTTTCACAAAAAAATATTTCAGGGTATCTGAAAAGATAATTTGCAAAAAAGAATAAGAATGAAAAATATAGCAAAAACAAAAAATAGCAATAATTAATAATTATTTGCTTTAAAATCATTTTTTTTCAAATCATTTAACACCTACGTTTTATCAGTGTTATTCTTCTCTTTAGTAACAAAGCTTTTAAAATAAAATTTTCTCTAGCTCCCTTTCTGCAATAGGCTCATCTTTCTAAAAAAGATTATGTTTCTTTAGTGGATTATTCCTTAAACCAATTTCACTAGCCTGGTGAGGGTTAGGGTTAGGGTTAACCCTCGTACTTGGGAAGCAGAGACAGGAGGATCACATGTTGGAGGCCAGTCTTAGCAACTTAGCGAGAACCTCAGCAACTTAGACTCTTTTTCGAAATAAAAAATAAAATAAGGCTGGAGGTGGAACTCAGAGGCAGAGCTCCCTTGGGTTCAATCTTCAGTTTCACAAAAACCAAACCAAACCAAAACAAAAAAAACTATTTACTCTGTGTGTTTTTCTCTGAATATATTAAGACTAAATTTATAAATAAATAAATAATACTATGTATCATGGCAAGTATATCTTCTACAAACTT
Source organism: Glis glis (assembly GCA_004027185.1). Lineage (NCBI taxonomy): Eukaryota > Metazoa > Chordata > Mammalia > Rodentia > Gliridae > Glis > Glis glis. The sequence continues at coordinate 40,222 of PVJS01013792.1, read as the reverse complement.
TCATTGTTTTCAAATTAAATTCAACATTTCATAACTGTATATACGTCTCCAAAACTTGCAATATATTTTAGAATGATCAACACATAAAACAAATGAACATAACCAATATGAAAATTCAGAGCTTTAGCAGTCATTTTTCTACCCATAAATTATCTGGAAACTAAAATAAACAGAAACCTGCATAATACATTATTAGATGAAAAAAAAAAGCATATGGTAGCTTTTCCTCCATGCCCGCAGATATGCATACAAGTCCTTTACACAACACTGATAACGGCAGTTTTCCCTTTTCTTCTAACTTGATTTTGGTAAGTTTGTTTTAAAAGAAATGAGAGAAGAGGCATAAAAGAAACAGTTTAAACCAAGAATCAGCATAGGAAAAGGTGAAAAGCCATGGAGAAAAATCTGACAGGAAGCCTGTTAGAAAGAGTCGGAGCTGTCAGGGCTGACAGGGCTGAGAATCCCAAGGCGGGCCCATCCTCCAGAGGTCTGATGAATGTGGGGGTGCGGGGTCCACAGAGATTGTTGGCATTGCGGCGATACGCCTACCTAATGCACCTTTTGAAAATGTGCCTTGGTTCTATTTTACAGATGTTTTAAAAGAAATTATAGTAACAAAGTAAAGTACCGGGACAGAACACAGATAAGCTACATATTAATATTCTCACCACCTGGTGAAGAAATACAGCGGTCATCAATACCTTTGAAGTCCTTTTTGTTTACCAGACTCCCATGAAGTAATAGAACAGGATGACTGCTGTAGAAGAATCATGTCCTTTGCCGATATAACGAGATAAACCTATTGCTTGCATACAAATCTTAAGGTCACAGATTTGGAATTGAACTAAGCTAGTGTAAATAAATTTTAAAGATGAATGACAAACACTTTGATGGGTGGAAGATAATAATTCTATAAGCCACAAGATAGAGACTATCAGACAGCATATTGTTATCATGTTATTGAATTATGTTTTGTATTTAAAATATTATTTTTGGTGATGCAGAAGGATGTAACATTTGCTATATCCTACAGGCAGGGTTCTCCTGAGCTCCTGACTCCACATTTCACAAAAGAAGGGGCAAACCCGTTCAAAGTAAAGGGACACTGTCTTCATAAAGAGTATACACAACATCCTGGTGTTAACTTGAAATTTCACAGAATCAGTTTTTCATTATAGGAACTCTAAACTAGCTGCTCAGTAGAAGGGCTTAGACACATATTTCAACTCTAAAGATTTTTATGGAGCTACTGATTGAAGAAGGGAAAGTACGGAAGCAAGGGTCATGCAAGCTTACTCTGTATGACCTAGCAAATGAAAGATAATATCAAAATGAAGATAACATACCTCATCCCTTAAGTGTAACGTAGAGGGGATGGTGTCGTGGAGAACAAATTCAGATGCACACACATAAACAGAAGAGTGCTTGATGTGAGGATGGAGGCAGAGACTGGCACGGTGCAGTCACAAGCCAAGGAATGTACTAGAAGCTGGAGGAAGCAGGAACAGATTCTCCCCTGAAGCCACTGACTTTGTGGCAATTTGTTGTAAGAGCCATAACAAGCTTACAGATATAGTATAGATACAGAGTAATGACAGCAGTGCCGCTCCCACCTGCTAGATTCAGGAGGCAGAACACTGTCTCATAGAGTCTGCTGAGGCTGGGTGTGGTGGCACACACCTATAATTCCAGTACTCAGGAGGCTGAGAAAGGAGGACTGCAGATTCTAGACCAGCCTCAGCAACTTAGTGAGACTCTCAGAAACCTAGGGAGACCCTGTTTCAAAGTAAAAAGGACTGGGGGTGTAGCTCAGAGGTAGAAAGCCCTTGGGTTCAATCCCCAGTGCCTCCCCCCCCCCACACACACAGAAAGACTTGTTGAGGCCAGATGTGGTGGTGCATACCTATAATCCCAGTAGGATGGCAGGTTTGCCACCAGCCTCAGAAACTTTAGTGAGTCTGTTTCAAAGTACAAAAGTAAAAATGGCTGTGGATGTAGCAGGGAGGTAAAATGCCCCTGTGTTCATTAAAAAAAAGAAGCTAGTTAGCGGCCCCCCCACCGCGCAGTATATATTATTTTGTCCTATAGAAAGCAAGAGTGAAAATCTAGCTAACAACACCGTCTATGTTCGTTGTCCTTGATCATTACAATAGTAATAGGCACAGTGTACCAGAAGACTCTCACAGAGACAGTGGGACTGTGGGTAAAATCTCAGTGTCTGAAGCATAATTCTCAGTCGGCGCTGACAATGGAGAGGTTCCAAGGCATGGTCACTATGGGAGGTGTCTTATGGGTGGGTAGGAAAAGACTTGTGTTCTTATTGCTGTCAAGGTTCAGATAATCTGGTTTAATATGAGGGCAGAGGCAGAATCATTTGGTTGGGCAGCAATTTGCATTATCAATTGAAACATTTGTTTGTTGTGTGGTTTGCCCAGAATGAATGACGTAAGAATAAAAAATGGAGTGTTAATCCATGGATATAAGAGATGAAACAAGGAAACAACATAAAATGGGAAACAGGTAACTTTAGAGTACTTAAGCTGAGACATTGTGTGCAGACATCTAGAAAGGACAAAAGGTAGGGAAGTTTGGGGGAGAAAGATTTCTAAATGATCATGGTGGGGACAGTCAAAACATGGTGCGTGTTGGGCTTCGTCACCTCCTCCTGGCGAAGGCCACTGTTCTATGAAAACAGCTAAGCCTGGCCTTCAGGATGCCGTATTGTCTTATGTAACTCTGTGCCCTGGCTAATTGCCACTTTTGTTCTGATCTGGTATATACGCTGAACTCAGACAGTCCATATTTTTCCATATTCCCCACGCATCCCCCCGTCTCCTTCTCCATACATGTTCGTGAAATTAGTACTGAAATCTTCTTGCATGGGCATAATCTTATATTTACACACATAACTTAGTTGTATTTTATCTTTAGTTTGTTTCTCAAAGACAGGGTAGCATGTCAGCTCGAGACGTGTGGTCCAATAGAAGTCACCCACTAACTAAACAAATTAATGCATATCACTCCTTATGAAAATCTTGTCAATTTAAGAAGAGTACAAATTTCAGTATTAAAAATTCTAATAGCCAGGTATGGTGGGGTATGCCTGTAATGACGGTACTTGGGAGGGCTGAGGCAGGAGGATCACAGGTTTGAGGACAGCTTTGGCAACCAACCCATGCATGTATGTGTGTGTGTGTGTGTGTATCACTTTGAATCTCACTATGATGTAAATTACATTGTACCAATAAAAGTATAAAAATATGATACATGTAGATATATATAATGGGGGAATAGAAAAAAGGTAATAAGAATAGTGTGCTAGTCAGCTTCAGGTTACTATGACAAAATGGTTATTGGGGGTATGTCCCAATATCTCTTTTGGGGACATACCCCCAATAACCTAACTTCTTTCCGATGGGCCCCAACTTCTAAAGGTTCCACCATCTGACAAAAGAACCACAGGCTGGGGACTAAGCCTTCATGCAGGGCCTCTGGGGAGGCCCAAGATCCAAATTAGAACAAATAGTAACTACAGGGATGAGATGGAAGGCAGGGGCAGTAGGGTTGATCTTTAAAAGGAGTGCAAAAGACACATTTCTCTTGGGAGGTGGCGTTTGAGCACATTTCTTTATCCTGAAGAAATACTCATCCACACAGCTCTCTGGAGGGGAGCAACCCAGCCAGGAGGATATAGTTCAAAGAGCTCTTCGTGAGCAGGCTCTGGGTTTGGTGGACCTCGGGGAGGCCAGGATGGCTAGGGTGGAGTGGGAAAGAGGGGCGAGGCAGCACATTAATTCAGAGAAGCGGGAGAAGTCAGAGCTGGTGAATATTGTACGCGTTTGGCTTTTGCTCTCAATGAGATCTGCTATTGGAATGTTAGAGCAGAGGAAGGACACGACTTCACCAGAGAAGAAAAGATTGCTTTCCTCATCAGGTCAGATCTAGAAATCTAAAATAAAGACAAAATGTGCTGACTGCATCACCCACTTACTCCCTGGAAAATATATTCCCAATTTAATAATTTTATTGGTGCATTGTAATTATGCATCATAGAGAGATTCAAAATAATAAAAACATACATGAACACAGCACTTGGTGTATTTTCTTCTGCATCCCACCCCTCTCTCGCCTCTTCCCTTCTTTATATGTTAGTGAGATTGGTACTGGTACCTTCGTATATGGACATAACATTATTTGCTCTGTTTCTTTAAGAGAAATATATGTTTTCCCCTCCCAATTTTTTTATATGCTATTTGTCTTCATTTTTACTTTATGGACTGTTTTATTCATATTTCATATGTCGATAATTTTTATTACTTGCTCATAACACAACAGAGGTATGTCATGTTGGTACTATTGTTTCAATATACGAATGGTGTTTGTTATTTTACAGTAAATCATCCCTCTGCCTGTGTTGAAACTCTGTGAATACATGTGCTAATGTCTGAATACTAAAGATATTTACATTTTCTTTGGCTTAATAAGACAAAACATTGGTCCTTAAAGATTGATTATTTATATAACAAAATTAAAAGGAAAGGAAAATAGGACACAGTTCCGTGTCAATACATCCTCACACGGCCCTCAAATTTTCCTGCTGTCCTGGCCTAGTATCGTGTGTTGACATAAGATATGTGTAACCAAGGAATTAGGCACACAGGAGTCTCAAGCTAATTTGAATGAAGAGTAATCCCAACTTCGTTCAAAGAAAGCAATCATAAAGAATAATCAAGCGGTTGGTGCATTTTGCATAGAAATTAACTTTGAAGTTCTGGTTCATTTTCATAGTTTATAAGATTTATTTGGAGTAAATAAACTTTTCTATCAAAACAAATCCCCAGGCCAAAATAAGAGCCAGTATTCACTTGTCAGGAAGACAACCGTTCCTAGGAGAAAATCTGCTGAATTGTCAATGCGCTCGATTGTACTATTTTCAGATCACACATTGACAAGCATTTTGCCCTGAAGATGGTATGGTCAAGCCTGTTTAAAATTCATAGATATTTTTTCCTTACCAAGATGAAGAGCTCAACATTGAACATTTAATGTAGGTTAACCACTCCCTTTCCCCCTAAACAAAACAAAACAAAACAAAACAACTGTAAATGTTCCTTTTTACCTTCTCAGCATGCAACCTGAAGAACATGGAAAACTGCTTCTCTCTTTACTGACCATGGTACACCACTTAATCTCACGCTCTCAGAGCGTGCCTCTTGCACCTGAAGCTTCACTTCCCCTGCAAACCTGTGAAGCGATTCGAAGTTAAGCTTTTCTAATTCCCTGGAAATAGATAATACATTTTAAAATATAGATCTATAATATTGATCTTTAAGTAGTCAATTTGGGTTGCGCTAAAGTTTAAGCCTCCCATCATGTGCATAATGCGACCGACCTTCCAAAGTTACCGGTAAATTCTTATTTTAAAGCTCAAAACTGAAGATGCTGTGTAAGAAGCATTGTTTAGCTAGCTTAGCAGACCCCAAAGCAGAGACAGACCCTTTTCACTTATAACTGAACAGTTTAAGTTTCAATGTGACGGTGACACTGAAATTGAGACTTTTTGAAGATTACTAAAGGTGATGCTTAAAACTTTGTGAACATACTCTGGAAATAGAACTTTATAGACTAGATGCATTTGAATATTTATTCATAAGCCTATAAATATGCATCTACTGAAAGGATATATAACATAATACAACAAAAAGTATATATATATATATATATGTATTTTTTTGTGGTACTGGGGATTGAACCCAGGGGCATTCTACCTCTGAGCTACACCCCCCAGCCCTATTTTTTATCCTTTTATTTTGAAACAGTGTCTCACTAAGTTGCGGAGGGCCTCGCTAAGTAGCTGAGGCTGGCAGCGAACCTGTGATCCTTCTATCTCAGTCTCCCAAGTACTGGGATTACAAACATGCGTCACCATGCCCGGCTAAAAAGTATATTCTTATACAAGTCAAATAAAAGGTAGAAAAATAAGATAAAGGTGAAAATAGTTTTGTTAGAATGGTTTAGATAACAAACCTCAAATATTTATAGATTCTACCTAAAGGAATGAAATAGTGGTATAGCAATGTCTGTGTTTCATTTAAAGTGAGAAGCCTATCGTGCCATGCAGAAACGAGTCTATATTTTCCAGATTTTTTGATTCTTCAGGTTATTGATTCTTCTTATCTTAAAATTAAATAGCATTATTGCATTCATTTTCTGTCTCTGTGTGATAAATTTCTACAAACTTAGCAACTTAATATTCAATTCATAGATCACATATGTTAAGTGCAATGTCAGGCACAGCAAGACAGACGCTTCATGATTCCCTGCCTAAGTAGTCCCTAAAAAGTTGCTCTCATGGAAGTTGAGAATAGAAAGCTGTTGTTACTGGAGCCTGGGGAAGGGAGTAGAGAGAGTGAAAGAGGATCATTAATTAGTGGGTACAATGTTATTGTTTAATAAGAGGACTAAGTCCTGGTGTTCTATGGCACAGCAGAGTGAATGTAATTCACAACGATGCATTATATATCTCAAAACATAGAAAGAAATTTTAATGTACTCACCATAAATGGATAATAAATTTTTGAGCCAATGGATATGATAATTATCCTGAGTTGATCATTACTCAGAGTATACATGGATCAAAATATTCCATTGTACCTTGCAAAATGTGTACAAATGGTATGTGTAAATCCAAAAGTAAAATTGAAATAATTTAAAATTTGAATAAAAAATGTAAGCTTAGGTTACCAAAGATCTCTGCTCAGGCTCTAAGACTATAATAAAGATGATAAACTGTGATAAACTTGGACTCATCTGGAGGTTCCCGGAAGGAATCTGCTTCAAAGCACATTTCCATTGTTGAGAGAATGCATGTCTTACATGTACTGGACTGTGGTCCCCGTTTCCTTCCAGGCGGTCAGCTGAGGATTGCTGCTATGGCTACTGGCACTTCTTGTTACAGGGACCCTCACTGTAATCAAGCAGCAACAGTTCAAATCCATCTCACACCCAGAGTCTCTCAGACATCTTCCCTGCTATGAGCCTGAGAAAACCAGAACGTTTACCATTCCTTCTAGAGGGTTCAAAAGATTGAATTGCGCATATCCAGAAAATATTCCTACTCACTGGAAGTTGACTGATTAGTAACCTTAATTACGTTTAAAAACTCCTCACATAAAAGAAATCCCTTTTACCATTGAAGGCAACCTATGGTCACGGTTGTTATATCCATCATATTTGAGTCCTGAGATAATGTGGGGAAACTTTAACATTCTATGTTAGAATTTTAGAATTCTACATACTCAAATTTCCTAAGCTACTGAGTAGGGCAAAAAAAAAATCTAAAATATAAAGCTATCATTTAGACCTCTGAGTTTTTAACTGGCCCAACTTGGATCCCAGTTATTCCAGAGACATTCCTAGTATCTGCGGATAGCCCTTTTTGATTCCATATTCTTCTTTCCCAGCATCATTCTCTTTTAGAATGTTGTCTCTTTGCTTTACTATCCCGTTTCTGAGCTTATACCCTTTACATTTTCAAATGCTTAAAGGTAACTCACACTTCTTAATTATAGCATTTTATATCAATTACTACCCTGTGATTTGCTCTACACGGAGCTAGTTACTAGGACTTTGGACATTCTGGAAATTGATGTGACCTGCTTCCTTGGTTTCCTAGTATTCTGTTTCCAAAAGCAACAATTCTTTTAATCATTTTACCTATGTTTTCTGCTCTATGGGTTCTTCCTTCACTTAGAAAAACTAGACTTTTACATTATACTTGCATTTTGACATATAGGATCACTTCTGATTTAAGACTCAAGGGAAAATAGTTTCCTATCTCTCCCAATCTCCCACAAACTTCACCATCTGTAGTTCCTCTTGTACATTGCTTAACAGAAAATGGAGAGTGGGGGAAAGAATACATCGATTGAGGAGGCCCTCAACTTGCGATCAGCAAGTGTCTGCCTCTTCCTGCTTCCCCATTTATAATGATCGGCTCTTGACTGTCAGGTATTTTTCCAGTCCATGGATGTAGAACTGTGATCCCAAAATAGACACATCCTCCTCTCAGTGCTTCAAGGTTGCAGAAAAGACTGGATCATAAATAAAGAACTGCTGTGTTTATCATTAGGTTGGGTAAGTGTGTGGAGATAAAAGATAAAGTAGGAAGAAGAGCACATGGTATCACAATGGGGTGAGGAGGGCGCTTTTTTAAATTCAGTGTCCAAGAAAGGGCTCCTTGAGAGGGTATTAATCTCTCATCACTTGAAGGTGATGAGAAAAAAAAAAAAACTCAGCCAGGATTTGTGGGGAAGAGGCTGCCAGTTAGAAAACAGCAAGACGAAAGCTCTGAAGCCGAAGCTTGTCTGATGTATTTGAGGAACCATCTGGAGGCTGTGTTCTTACAGATGTGATGCAGGAAGAAGAGACACAGAAGCCGGATTGTTCAGGGCCTGGTATGTCATGGAAATGACTAGCTTTTAATTCGAAATGAAATAGGAAGTCATTGGAGGGTTTTGATCAGAAGGTGGTATGTTCTGATTTCATTTTTCAAGGCGCACTCTGGGAGCTCCGCTGAAAACACATTGAAAGAGGCGAGAGGCAGAAGCAGGGAGACCAGACAGACGCCACTGTCATTATCCGGACAAGGTGCCTGTCTGTGCTGCCGCCAGCTTTTGGTATAAAATCTATGGAAAATACAATTTTAACTTTGGCTAAAACTTTTCACACTCTTAAAAGAGATAATAGAAGTATATACCTTGCGTGTGTGTGTGTGTGTGTGTGTGTGTGTGTGTGTGTGTGTGTGCGCGCGCGTGTATGGTGCCGGGGGTTTGAACCTAGGGGCATTCTATCTCTGAGTTACACCCCCAGATCTATTTTTTTTTTTTATTCTGAAGCAGGGTCTTACTAAGTTGAGAAGGCCTCCCTATTTTGCTGAGGCTGGCCACGAAACTGTGCTCCTCCTGACTCAGCCTTCCAAGGACTGGGATTACAAGCCTATACCACCATGTCCATTTATACCTTGTGTTTATTTTTGTTTTTTATTTTAATTGGTGCATTGTAATCATACATCTTGATGGGTTTCAGGGTGGTAGAAGTATACATGCAAACAATGGTCAATTAGCCCTCCCCCAATTCCCACCCCCAATTCCTCCCCCTTCCCTCCTTCTCCTGCTCAGCATAGGAGTAGACTTTGATAAATTTGTGTATGTACATCCTGAGCATTAGGGTGTTTCCCTCTTCACCCCTCCCATCTCCCTCAGTTACTTCTCCTTCTTTACTCATCTAAGGTTTTCTCCATCTTTGTCTGGAGTCCCTCCTATGCTCTATTCTCCCTAGCTTCAGCATATTAGGGAGAGCATCCAACTTTTCACTTTTTGTGACTAACTAATCTCAGTAAGCATAATGTTCTCTAATTCCATCCATTTCCCTGCAAATGACTTAATTTTGTTCTTCTTGATGGCTGCATGAAATTTCATTGTGTACATATCCCATAGCTTTCTAGTCCATTCATCTGTTGATGGACATCTTGGCTGGTTCCATAGTTTGGCAATTGTTAATTGTGCAGCTATGAACATAGATACCCATGCATTAGTCTGATAATTTGGTTTCCTTTCTTTTGGGTAGATACCTAGAAGTGGCATTGCTGGGTCATATGGTAGGTTTATTCCCAATCTTCTGAGGATCCTCCATACTATTTTCCAAAGTGGTTGCACTAATTTGCAATCCCACCAACAGTGTATTAGGGTTCCTACTTCTCTATATCCTCCCCAGCATTTGTTGTTGTTTGTGTTTTTAATGATTGCCATTCTAATTGGGGTTAGGTGAAATCTCAGGGTAGTTTTGATTTGCATCTCTCTGATTTATAATGATGTTGAACATTTTTTCATACATTTATTGGTCATTTGAATTTCTTCTTTTGTGAAGTGCCTATTTAGTTCACTTGCCCATTTTTTGATTGGGTTGTTTGTGTTTTTAGTGGTGAGTTTCTTGAGTTCTCTGTATATTCTAGATATTAGTCCTCTATCAGAGGAGTAGCTGGCAAAAATCTTCTCCCATTCTGTTGGCTCTCTGTTGAGGTTCTTGATAGTTTCCTTTGCTGTGCGGAAGCTCTTAAGTTTAATGCAATCCCACATATTAATCCTCTTTTTAACATCTTGTGCCTTTGGGGTCTTGATGAGGAAGTTTATGCCTGTGCCTATGTGTTGAAGAGTTGGACCTATGCCCTCTTCAAGTAGCTGCAAAGGATCTGGTCTAATTTCCAGGTCTTTGATCCATCTTGAATTGACTCTTATTCAGGGTGAGAAAGTGGGGTTTATTTCCATTTTTCTGCATGTGGTTAACCAGTTTTGCCAGTACCATTTGTTGAGGAGGCTATGTTTTTTCCAGTGTATGTTTCTAGCTCCTTTGTCAAAAATTAATTGGCTGTAATTGCGTAGATTTGTTTCTGAGACTTCTATTCTGCTACGTTGGTCTATGTGTCTGCTTTTGTGCCAATACCATGTTGTTTTTATTACTATGGCTCTGTAGTATAGATTGAAGTCAGGTATTGTGATGCCTCTTGCATGGTTCTTGTTGCTGAGAACTACTTTGGCTATTCTGGGTTTTTGTTGTTCCAAATGAATTTAAGGACTGAATTGTCTATGTCTGTGAAGAACGACCTTGATAATTGAATTGGTATTGCATTTAATCTGTAGATAGCTTTAGAAGGAATGGTCATTTTGATGATATTTATTCTGCCTATCCAAAAGGATGGAAGGTTTTTCCATCTTCTAAGATCTTCAATTTCTTTTTCCAATGTTTCATAATTTTCCTTGTAGAGGTCTTTTACATCCTTGTTTAGGTTTATTCCTAAGTATTTTATTGTTTGGGGGATATAATGAGTGGAAATTTTTATAAATTTCTTTTTCGGTGAATTTATGGTTGGCATATAGAAAAACTTCTGATTTTTAAAGATTGATTTTGTATCAACATTTTGCTGAATTTGTTGATCAGTTCTATAAGCCTTTTGGTTGAGTTTGTTGGATCTTCTAAGTATAATATCATGTCATCTGCAAATAGAGATAGTTTCAGTTCTTCTTTTCCTATTTGCACTCTTTTGATTTCCTTATCTTGCCTTATTGCTCTGGCTAGAGTCTCTAGTACAATATCGAAAAGGAGTGGTGACAGTGGGCATCCTTTTCTTGCTCCTGTTTTTAAGGGGAACTCTTATAGTTTTCCCCATTCAGTGTGATGTTGGCTGTGGGTCTATTGTATATTGCCTTTATGATGTAGAGGTATGTTCCTTCTATTCCAATTCTCTGCAGTGTTCCTATCATGAATCGGTGTTGGATTTTATCAAATGCTTTTTCAGCATCTATTGAAATGATCATGTGATTTTTGTCTTTAGTTCTGTTTATGTGTTGGATTACATAGATTGTTTTTCATATGTTTAACCAGTCTTGCATCCCTGGTATGAACCTGACTTGGTCATGGTGTATGAGTTTCTTGATGTGGTTTTGAATGCGCATTGCTAGTATTTTATTTAGAAGTTTTGCATCTGTGTTCCTCAATGATATAGGTCTGTAGTTTTCATTTCTTGAACTGTCTTTATTTTGGTTTTGGTATTAATGTGATGTTGGCTTCATAGAATATATTTGGGAGGGTCCCTTTTCTTTCTATTTCATGGAATAGATTGAGGAATATTGGGATTAGTTCTTCTATAGAGGTTTTATAAAATTCACCTGGGAAGCCATCTGAAACTGGGCTTTTCTTTCATGGTAGGCTCTTTATTGCTGCTTCAATCTCTTTAATTGCTATCAGTCAACTTAAATTTTCTGTATCTTCTTGATTCAACTTAGGAAGGTTGTACGTGTTTAGAAATTTGTCAATTGCTTCTAGGTTTTCCATATTGTTGGAGTATAGTTTTTCAAAGTAGTTTCTGATGATCCTCTGGATTTCTGTACTGTTGGTGGTAATATCTTTTTCATCTCTTTTTTAGTAATTGGGTTGATTCTTTTGGTTAGGTTGGCTAGTGGTTTATTTATCTTGTTTACTTTTTTCAAGGAACCAGCTTTTGGTTTTGTTGATTTTTTAATTTTTTTTATTCTCTACTTCATTGATTTCTGCTCTGATTTTAATAATTTCCTATCTTCTACTGGCTTTGGGGTTAGACTATTCATATTTTTCAAGGGCTTTGAGGTGTGTCATTAGGTTATTTATTTGGTGATTTTCTGTTCTTTTTATGTGAGCACTCAGTGCTATGAATTTTCCACTTAATACTGCCTTCAGAGTGTCCCAGAAATTTTTATATGTTGTGTCTCTGTTTTGTTTTTTCTATGAATTTCTTAATTTCACCCCTTTTTTCTTCTGTGACCCATTACTCTTTCAGCAGTGTGGTATTCAGTCTCCATGTGTTTATGAGGTTTCTCTGGATCTTCTTATAGTTTTATTCTATTATGGTCTGAAAAGATGCAGGGGATTATGTCACATTTTTTGAACTTGCTAGTACTCACTTTGTAACCTAGGATATGGTCTATTTTAGAGAAGGTTCCATGAACAGCTGAAAAAAAATGTGAATTCGGCTGTAGTTGGGTGGAATATTCTGTATGTGTCTACTAGGTCCATTTGGTTTATGGTGTTCCTTAGGTCTGAGGCATCCTTACTGACCTTTTGTCTTGAAGATCGATCTAGTGGTGTGAGAGGTGTGTTGAAGTCTCCCAATATTATTGTATTGGGACCTATGTGTGATTTAATGTCATGAAGAATTTCTTTTATGAAAGTGGTTGCACCTATGTTTGGGGCATAAATATTGACTATCATTATATACTCTTGCTGGATTGTTCCTTGACCAGTAAGAAATGACCTTCTTTTTCTCTTCTAATAAGTTTAGGTTTGAAGTCTATTTTGTCTGACATCATAGTTGCTACTCCTGCTTGTTTTCGAGTTCCATTAGCGTGGATTACCTTGCTCCATCCCTTCACCTTTAGTTTGTGCGTATCTTTACTTGTAAGGTGTGTTTCTTGTAGGCAGCATATAGATGGATTGTGGTTTTTGATCCATTTTGCTACCTTATGTCTTTTGATTGGGGATCTGAGGCCATTTATATTCAGCCTGATTTTGAGAGATGAGTTTTAATTGAGAACATTTTTTATTTTAATTTCTGCTAGAGGTGGTGCTTGTTCTTTGCCTACTTGTTCGTTTGATGGAAATCATTGTTTCTCTGGTTCTGGCATTTCTTTATTATTTTATCTTTGTAATTAATCTCTTTGAGTATTTTCTCTAGTACTGGTTTGGAAGACATGAAGTCTTTCAGCTTCTGTTTGTTGTGTAAGGTTTTTATTCCTCATCAAATTTGATAGATATCTTTGCTGGGTAGAAAAATCTTGGCTGGAAGTTGTTTTCTTTCAGAGTTTGGAATATGTTGCCCCAGGCACTCCTTGCTTTCGTGACTTGGTTTGGAAAGTTGGAAGTGATTCTTTTGGTTTGCCTCTGAATGTTACTTGTTCTTTTATTCTTTTTGCCTTTAAGATTCTCTCCTTGGCCTCTACATTAGTCAATTTGATTAACTTCAGCACAGTCCACTGGCCAGTATTCCTGGAGGAGATGACACTGACAGCAGGGTTTTCAGTGGCAACAATGGCACAAGCTGCCAGCAGCAGCTTCTCCCAGTTCCTCTTCAGAATGATGATGCAGATACCATCAATTTTCCTTTTGTAGATATATTGTTCCATCTAGAAATCAAGGTTGGTGCCACCTAAGTGGGTTCCTGCTTCAAGGAATTTGAGGACATCCTCCTTCATTTGCAGGACATCAAGGTCTCCGGATATTATAATAGTTTCCCTTTAAGTTACACCAGGTATCAAGAACAAGCCCATATGGAACCCTCCCTGGGCACCACGGAAATAAGTCCTTGGGTTTTGGGTTTTTATTTGCTTTTACTGAATTCTAAATTTCTAGGATGAGTTATGGCAAATGACAGAATTTGACATTTCACAGAATGGTGTTGTGCTTACTCAGAAAGCCACATATGAAGTATATCTTCTCTAAAGTAGATTAGCCACCTCATTAACAGCATTTTTTAAGAAAATAATGATTTTTATGACTGAGCTTGATTTAACTCTCAACATGTCTCCAATCATTCTATGTTGTGAATATGAATTGATATCTTCTCCATTCCCAATGCCAATAACCTAGGTCAGATCAATAACTCTTGGGTAGATGATTCCTGAACACGCACCTTCCTGGTCTCCCTTTCATCCACTCATTCTTCTAAACAACAGAAACAATGGTTCCTCTAATTCATAAACTATCACTTTATTCAAAATCTTTAAGAGCCTTATTTCTTCTCTAAAAGTAGAATCTGAACCACTAACATTATGTACCTAGTCATTCATGACCTGACCACTTTTCTTTTCCATTGGTAATTCCACAATCCTTTATATGTTCCCTGAGGACACCAGTTAGAAAACAATAAACAATGTTGTAGGTCATCATTTCTATTGAAGTACATAAATTGATGAATGAATTATATTAGGCATGTTGTGATTTTCATTTTACCAAATGAGCATGTGTATTTATAATTTTAGAAAGATATTTTAATGCAGTATATATGTAGTTTTTTTGTTTATATCACATTACTTTGTGGGAGTGTGTGTGTGGTTCTAGGAATCAAACCCAAGGCCTCCTGCAAACTCTCTACTACTGAGCTGCATTTCCAGTCCCTGATCTATTATATTATTTTTAATCTCTTTATATTTTAAGAGTTAAGTCCATATTTGTTTCAAACTGAATATGAAATGTGAAAAAGAAGATACCAGATTAAAATTAGGTGTGCTTTTAAATATACTGGGGAGAAAAATATGTACACTGTAAGTTGAATCTAATCCCGTCCAGTATAAAAGAAACAATATATACTTGACTTCTTTTAGATCACATTTAGCAAGGTAGATAACAAATTGCCATCATTATGTGTTGGCGTAATCTGTGAAGAAGTTCCATGCAGAGATTTGGAAACCAGCTTTGAAACCAGGCTCTGGTGTACTTTCTCATGCATTGAAAACCACTGTGGGATTTATTTCTTCTGAGACATTGCTCATGTCTACATGAAGCCAACACAGCTGAGCGTACTCTATTACAGTCTTGAAATAAATCGTTGTGACCCACATAACGTGCATTCTGTTCTCTTTCAGAAATGTATATAATTTCTCAAGGGATCTTGTGAAATGCTGCAGAGTGCCAAACAGTATTATATGTCTAGGCGATAAAGTCTGAAGATTCATACAAAAAAAGAAAACTATGATACAGATATTATGAGAAGAGAAAATAAGATATTTGAGGTTACCCTGGGGTGATGAGAGCACTGAGTTGAGCAACTCCATGGGTCACCTCTGCTGCCATACTTCTTTGTCTCCATCTGAAATGCAGAGGGTGGACTGATTATTGTGGGATTATCAGAGCATTATAAAGCTAGAAATCCAGGATCAAAAGTTTGATATCAGAAGCACATTCATTAGTGTACTTATGTGCTTTTGTGAATGGTATAAGAAAAATAGTTTTTCCTCAAATCTAGACTTGTATGCTAATTTGAAAGAAACATATGAATGAACTATTTAATCTTTCAAATCTCATATTTTGTGTTGTAACTGTATAAGTGTGTATTGCTGGGCATGATGGTACAGACCTGTAATACTAACACTTGGGAGGCTGAGACAGGAGGATTGGCAGACTTTAGGCCAGCCTCAACCAACTTAGTGAGACTCTATTTCAAAATAAAAAATAAAACATGTCTGGGGGTGCAGCTTGGAGGTAGAGTACCTCTGGGTTCAAAAAAAAGGAAAGTATGTATTATCTTTTGCACGCTCTGAAAACACTTTTCAAATGTGACACCTGGAAATGAGTCTTTTCATTTTTATCATTATCAATTTCATTTAATTTGGTTTAACATATTTTGCATATGTCACCATTTGCTTGAATAGGTTAGAGAGTTAGAAACTGAATAGAATAAATAGAACACAACAGAAACTATAAATGACTGTGATATGTTCAGGTTGGATTCTTGCCATGTTCCAGCAGATCTCACCATCACATTCACGTTCCAGCTACCAGGGAGAAGGAAGGACTGGTGTGAAATGCACAGTTATTCCTTTTCAGTAAATATCTGCTAAAGTCTGATTATTGGTTCCCATCACTTGGGAGATAGTCCTACTGCAAGGAAGACTGGAAAATATAGCTTTGACTCTTTACAAACATGAGATCATCTGAATTTTAGGGTTTTATCACTAAATATTAATGGGAGAATGGATGAATATTTGGGAATAACTGGCAGGCTCTGTATAGATTATGCAAATTTTCATGAAGATAGTATGTCAAACAGTAATAAATATGATAAAAATGTAAGTGAAGGGATTTAAGTAAAATGGAGAGTGATGAAGAATAATTCATCTATTTGTTTTAATAATTAATATCCTCCATTAATTTTTTCTAACTTTTTTTTTGTGGTACCGGGGATTGAACCCAGGGGCGTTCTACCTCTGTGCTACAACCCCGGCCCTATTTTTTTATACTTTATTTTGAAACTGGGTCTCACGAAGTTGCGGAGGGCCTCACTAGGTAGAGAGAGAAAGAGAGAGACAGGGGGAGAGAGAGAGAGAGAGAGCTGAGGCTGGCCGCGAACCCAGAACCTCCGGTTTCTGCCTCCCAAAATACTGGGATTACAAGTGTGCGCCACCACGCCCGGCTCTTCTTCTAACATGTTAAGAGTGCCGCTTAGAAACATACTGAGATTGCTGGTTGTCTCAATCCACATTCTCACTGCTATAATCAAAAGCAACTGACAACACAACTTGGAGAGAGGAAGATTTATTTGCTCAATTGTTTGGAGATTTGGGTTTAGTCCATTTGAGGCCAGAGTCTGGAGCTCAGGGTATGGTGGCGGGAAGCAGAGAGAGGGAGAGATTGCAGCTCTGCTCTCACATCATGGAAACCAAACAGAGAGCGAGAGAGAGAGAGAGAGAGAGAGAGAGAAGGGAGAAGAGAGAACCATATATAGTCCCAAGGACACAATCCTAAGGACCCCTTTTTAGCAACCAAGTCTGGCTTCCTTATTACTGTGAGGGCTAGGGGGCATTCTAAATACAAACCATTACACTGGATATTTCATTAGTGCCCCTTACTATTTTACTCATATTTTTGCTTTTTTCCCCATTTGTCTTATATTTTAGGAAATCTTCAAGTTAGCTCTCCTAATGAATAATCTTTAGCCAATTTCTATTCTGTTATGCAATCCATATACTAGTGAAGTTTACAAATGGGCATTATATAATTAAACCACCAAAGTTCATAGCACTCTCTTTTGTATATTTATTCTAATGAATGTAATGATTTACACTTCTTCCCCAAATAGTAGTCACATATATTTGAGAATTTTTATTTTGGTATCTTTATTATTTCAGCTAATATAATAAAGTAATTCTTAAGGATTAATATTGTCAACTTTACTGCCCTCAGGCTATTAATTTCTCTGAAATAATTGCTCACTAAATTTTTCCAGGGTCAAGTTTGACCAGATTTGGAAACTAGAGAGTTTGATTCTTCAGTTCAAGCAAGAATCCTGATATCATGACAGTCGATGCTCTGATTACAGCAATTTTCCCCCAGGGTGTGCACAGGTGCTAGAGTGCCTGTGAAAGAAGACAAGTCTCAGAAAAGGGCCAAAGCATGCTACTTTGGGCCATGTCAGGAATACTAAGTGTCAGCACCATTTGCATCTGTAGAGTTTCCATGCCAGAAATCTCAGCTTGGGACTTGCCTTCAGTCTGGTGTTTCATGTTCAATTCTTCTGATTCCAAAATGTGGGGAAATAGTAGGTTTGTCACCTTTATAATTAATTTCCTGATATAAGACCCTCTACTTTTCCCAGGCTTGAGTTTCTTAATCTAAGGCAATATTTATGACCTTTAGTAATGTGGATATCATGAGCCAGACAACTCTTTGTCATGAAATAGTCATGGAAATTATAGGATGCTTGGTAGTGTTCCTGATACCACATCCATAGACAGCTAGTACAGTCAACAATGTTTAGACAATGGCAGTAGTCCTTCAGATGACAAAAGTCACCCTGGTTGAAGGCACTGTTTGAGTGTTATATAGAGAGTGTTTTTGCTCATAAAACCCAACATGTGTCTACACATTGAAATGGCAGTTTCTTCTCCTCTATTTTTGCATCATTATTTTGTTCTCAGGAAATTTATGGATATCTTGCTTTGCTGTTAAGAACACTGTTCTAGAATTTTCCAACTACCTGTTATACTCATATATGTTTGTTTCACCATTTTATAATATAGACCTCTTATCTCTTTTGGATTTCTTTTTTTCTTTGGATCTGGATTCTAGAGCAATGTCCTTGTACTATATTTTTTAAACCCAGTGTGTCTTCTTCTTCAACACTCCAGAGCTTTCTTCCAGTCATCAGTGTAATTTTAATGCTTCTTCTATGCTGGCAGTAACCTCTGTCTATACCCCTAGATGTAGTAAATAATAAGCATCCGAAAATTTTTGAATAGTGTGGCATATTAATTCTTATTGAAATAGATTTTCTAATTTTGCCTTAAGACTAAAGGTCAAGATTTCAGTTTTTTAGGTGTGATATTCCAAATTGATCCATAGGGGGTGTTGAACAATATTTGTGTATCTGTAATGATCAACAATGCAAAAGTCTGTTAAAACATAATTAGGATAATTAGGAATTGAAAAATTATCTCATATGTCATCAATATTCAACTTTTCCAAAATTATCTTTAAGATACTTAGTATGTGTACAATATGCCAATTTAAACCAATATTTCTTTCATTGGATAGTTCTAATATCACATTGAGCAAGATAAAAAGGCCTAACATTTTAACTACATAATAAAAAATTCTAAATACTTCATAAGACTTGGTAATTTGTATAATATTTAATGCATCAGTTTAAGAAGCTTCTTAAAAGTGAAGCAACAAAGTACTAATAATGGTATTAATGACATAGTAAATGTAATTTTAGTCAAGTCAATAATAACTAATTTTAAGAGATTTCCTCAGCATATGGGACAATCAAACGAGTAAGGCATGTACTCTATTAATAAGTAATCTACAATTTAAAAGAAAGACAGTTATTTAAAAAAATGACCTTGAATCCAAGTGGATGAGTTGGAGGATTATACCATAGAATACAAAGAAAAGAAAGATTAATTCAACCACATAGTTTTGGCAGTCTTATGCAAACTGGATAGTGTCATTTTAAAGTTTGACAAATGCTAATATATTTTCCAGGAAGACAAAACATGGCAGTTATAGGAAGTAATTTTAATAAAGGTATTGAGTTGTGGTGATATAAAAGGCATTTTAAAATGAATGGGAGGAAGAATTTGTGAAAAGAAAAGGGCAGAGTTAGTTTCTTTCAGTTTCTGAGAGACATTGAGTTTAGCATGCAAAAGGGTTTGAATATTTTTTCTTAGGTAATGCTGAGTTAGTAAAAGAACTAGGAACAAGAAAGTGGTGAATTGTAAAGCATCTGAATTTATACTAAGTCTCTTTTCCTGTGAAATCAGCAAGGGTTGAGGAAGAGAATAGAGCCCGGGAAGCAGAGCCTGATTCAGGAAGAACAGACTGTGGCCTCAGAAAGTTTGAATGCTGTAATGAGAGACCTGTAAGGTAAATTGGGATACAGTTAGTAGTTTACATTACAACTTCTAAAGGACTATTTGTTTTTATAGATTTCTCTATAGTTAATACTGAAGAAAATCTATTAGTACATTAATAGGAAGAAGTCTATATAAATCCTTTTAAAGAACATTTTGATAGACCTTTTAAACCTAGTAGAGATGTAAAATAAAACATGATTAGTTAGATGAAAAAGACACTTGGAAGAAAACATCAGAAACTTTTAATCATTACAATTCTTTATAGAGGAAGCTTATGGAAAATTGGTATGTACCAATTAATGATGATATTTTCTTAGTGTTTCATAGTTTTTGCATGTTTATCAGCAAATTCTAGCAATACAAAGTGACAAGGAATAAATATGAATATATCACAATCATTTAAAAAGCTTAGAGTAACTTTACTGATTTCTGTTTCATTTGTCATTATATCATAAAGTTTGTATTAGCATTAGTAATGTCAAACTTTTTTGCAGACAGATGAGATAGCATTATGTATTTAATGATATCTTGATGCATATTGATGATTGCATTGCAACATTTATATGGGAAGATAAGTATTTTTAATCTGCTGTCAAATTTAACCAGTTGGAGAAAAATGTGCAAGAATGGTCCACTGTTAATTTTTATGTCTTAGACATCAAGGTTCAGAACTTCAGAATTTAGTGAAATATAGTTTTCTATATTCTGGATGTTCATAAGGAAATATACAATTTGAGTTTTCTCAAAGCTTCTTCTGTACGAAAAATAAATGACCTATTGCTGAATGTCTTGATACAAACATTGTTATGTTCAGATATAGAATGTTCCCAAAAAATTCAGGGTTGATATAGTTAAACCATGAGGGTTGTAATTTCATCAGCAGATAGGGTAGTAACCTAGACAGGTATGGTGTGACTGGAGAAGATGGGCCACTAGGGGTGTGGCCTTGGGAATTATATGCTTCCTCCTCCCCTTGCTCTCTCCCTTGGTTTTCAGGCCTCCATGATGTGACGGTGGAGCTTTGCCTGCTCTCTCTCTCTGCTTCCTACTGCCATGTCCTGAACTTCAGACCCTGGTTTCAAATGGACTGAACCAGGAATCTCCAAAAACTGTGAGCAAATAAATCTTCCTTCCTCTAAGTAGTGTGGTCAGTCATTTTGGGTTATATAGTAAGAGTGTTGACCAAGAAAGAAATTGATACCAGAGAAGTGAGGCAACTGCTATATCTAAGTCTGAACATGCATTTTGAGTCTTTGGACCTGTTTTGTGAGATGAAATTGGAAGGGCCAGAATGTAGCCAGAAAGGCAGACAGTACAGACTGTGCTGAGGAGATTTTGGAGGTCAAAGAGGACTCCATAGGAAGATGGATAGAGACCACATGTGTTATATGCTGGTTCCATAGGAAGATGGAGTAGAGACCACATGTTGGTACATTCTGGAAAAAAACTTATCAGCATTTTACCCGTGTCTTGAAACTTTGTGTGAGGCCAAATTTAAAGATGATGAACTGATTAAACTTGTGGAGGAAATCTCAAAACAACAAAGTATCGAAACTGCTTTATGAATATTTATGTCCCTGTTCATTGAATTGTATTTTGAATTTTGGAAGCAGAAAGCAAAGCAGAGAGACTGTATAGATTTCCAGTTTGGCCAGAAAGGCATGTGTAAAGCTGGGGACCAGAGACACAGTGTGGGGAAAGAAAGTACCATGGCTGAAGGGAGTTTGAAAGTTTTGCATAGGAACAAAGAAAGAAATGTGGTTGGGGCAATTTAAGCCCTAGTACAGAACCATGGGAACAAGGGCCCAGTGGGTGGTGACTATGATTGATAAGGGCCTGGCAGCAGCCAGGATTAAAACAGGCCTAGCAGCACCCTGGATTGAGACAAACCCAGTGGCAGACTGAGACAGGCCCAGTGGCAGTGATTGAAAATGTTGTGAATACCTTTTACTGCTCATGGTCGATTTTGGCTCTCACATAATACTGGCCTTGCTGGAAAAAAAGGAGTCATGGTGTCTTCCCCCAAGACTTCAAGGAAGGACTTGGGAGCCAGGCAATGTGTGGTAGGGTCAGATCTTCTGCAAGCAGACCCAAATGGGGCAATTTGTGAAGGTGCGAGGGAAAAGCCAAGGTTGCAAGTAAAACCTCCGTGATTTAGAAATGCCAGAAATGTGGAATGACTGTGAGGAAAGGTGGCAAGCTGGGAGTCATGAAGCCAGTCTGTAAGAGCCACTACACCACCCATTGAAATCAAACAGGTCACAGGGGTGGAGCTGCTAAGGCTCCTTGCAGATCGCATCTCACCACCATGTGCTCTGGATGCCAGAAATGGAGTAGCAGGATTAAATGCTCACCCTGCTGGATTTTGATACTGTTTTGGTCCCATTCCTTATTTCTATGGTCCTATTTCTCCCTTTTGGCATGCAAATGTTCACTTGGTTCCATTGTACATTGGATGTATGTAACTTACTTTATGTTTTTAACAGGAGGTCACAGCCAAGAGTTTACCTTTAGTCTCAGAGGGTACTTTCAACTCTGGGACTTGTGAGCTCTGCTGGAACTGTTAAGACCTTGGGAACTCATGGAGATGGACTAAATGCATTTTGCAGTTTGATCTTGGCATGAGCTCTTAAAGGGCCCATGTCAGAATGGTATGATCAGATATAGAATGTCCCCTGAAGAGCTCAGGGTTGATATAGTTAAGTCACGAGGGCTATAATTTCATCACTAGATAAATTCATTACAATGCTGATTGAAAAGGGATTTTTTTAAGACACTGGCCTCATATGGACTGAACCCCAAATTTCCAAGAGACTGAGCAGATACATCTTCCTTTCTCTAAGTTATGTGGTCAGTCATTTTGGTTTATAGCGGTGATAATGTTGAGTGAGACAAATATGAACTGATTATTTTTGTTACATGCTTATTTTCACACACTAGTTCCATTTTAATGGTCTAAAAAGTAAAATAAAATCTTACATATAAAAGTGATATAAGATTTGTAAAGCACATAAACTGAAATGAGCAATTGTTGGCCACTGTTGTGGAAATGATGAATTAGTGTAAATTTGTAATTTTAGTATACTATTATAATAAACTATATTTATAGACAATACATTTTATGATTGTTTTGTTACTTGTCTTTGTAATTTTAACAGTAGTGCTAAAATTTCTGATAGTTTTAAAGTTTTTTTTAATTTTAATTAACATCATAATTGTATATATTTATGGGGTACAATGTGATGTTTATATGAATGTATCTATTGTATAATAATCAAATCAGGGTATTTAGCATATTGATCACCTCAAATATTGATCATTTTTTGGGGATTAAAACATTCAAAATTCTCCCTTCTAAGCTATTTTTGAAATATAAAATACAGTATTATTGGCAGTATTCACCCAACTATGCAAAAATATTAGATATATTTTCTCAGGATATTAATATATCCTGTTAATAACTTATATGCCTTTTTCAGGAGATATCTATTCGTATCTTTTGCCTAGTTTAGTCATTTTTTTTGCTATTGAGTTATTTGAAAATGATTTATTCTTGATATTAGCCGCTTGTCAGATGCATGGTTTGCAAATACCAAAAATTTCTTTTTGTTCTGTCATTTGTTTCCTTTGCTTTGCTGAACTCTTAGTTTGACACAGTCCCATTGTCCAGTTTTGCTTTTGTCATCTGTGTTTCTGTCTTACTCATGAAATCCTTGCTCAGATCAATGTTGTGAAAATTTTCCTTTCTGTATTCTTTTAGTAGTTTTATAGTTTTGCTTCTTGCATTTAAGTCTAATCCATTTTCAGTTAACTCTTGCATATGATGAGAGGTATGGGTCTCCTTTCATTCTTCTGAATGCGGGATTCCAGTTTTTCAAGCACCATTTATTTAAATGGCTGCCCTTTCCCCAATGTATGTTCTGGGTGACTTAAAAATAATACTGTTAACAATATGGTTAAAAAATCAATTATATTGATAAATGCAATCCATGAATATAATCTGTCCTTCCATTTCCTTAAGTTCTCTTGATATTTTTTTCCACCAATGTTTTATAGTTTTAATTGTGGAGATATTTTGATCTTTTTCCTCCTTGGTTAAATGTATTCTTAAGGACTTTTTTGGTCACTATCAGAATTCTATGTTTTTTATTTATATTTTCAGATAGTTTACTATTGGTGTATAGAAATGCTACAAGTTTTTCCATTTTGATATTGAATCCTGCAAATTTATTTAACTTTTTTTACAGTTTTTTGGTGGATTTCTTAGGGTTTCCTATAATGACAATAATGTTATCTGCAAAGAGAAGCAATTTTATGACCTTCTTTCCAATTTGAATGCACTTCTATTTCATATGTAATTGCTCTGGTGAGGACTTCCAGTGGTTTTCTAGTGAATGAAGATATTATTTGAGAAAACAGAAAAATAACTCAATTGAAGTAGAGTTGCCATTTATTTTAGTTGGAAAATGAATATTTATTTTAATGTTGATTAGACTTAATTTTTATTCCTGTTTATCCATAAAATGATATAGGAAGTATATTACAAAGACAAAACAAAGTAATTCAATGTAATATACACAATATCAGAGGCTATTTATTTAAGAATATTTTCTTAAGGATTTCCATTAAAATATAAATCTGTCAAGAAATAATTTTCCTCAAAATATAATCATATTCTTTTAAACACCAAAGTTAAAAATGACTACTATTTGTTTTATCCATTTAGATCTTACTGAATCCCGTAAAAGTTTTAATGTTGCTTATCATAATAACCATAAAACTGTGTAAAGAGGACTAATCTAAGTCTCTATAAATCTTCAAATACCATAGAGAGAGAAGAGATTGGAGCTTGAGAAAAAAGTGAAACTTAGTTATACATTCTGTATGACATACACTTGAGTAACATTTTTATTCCCCCTTTCTAAGTTTTTAAAGCGAATTATGCATCACAGTAATTTATATTATTAATATTGAACTAAGTGGAAATCATACAAAATTTTCATGAGGCAGACCTTCAGTGTACTTTCAATCTAAGCAATTTCCTTCTTATTTTTTCATTTCATAAGAGTATAAACCCAGACATCTTGCATGTGGACCTTTGAAGTAACTTTCCATATATACATAGGATGTTGTCCACCCTGAAGTGTGATCTTTTAAACAATAAGCACACATGTGTAATTTCTTCACCCCATAAACCACCAAATACAAACTTGTAGAATAAAGTATGAACTCCTTACTCTAACCTATAGGTCATTCCTGTACATTAACTGGCTATTGAACATGACGGTGACTCATTTAACACTGGCATCTTTTCTTCATTCCCGTCAGACAGCCTTTTTCCATTCTCAGACACTCACAAAAGCTCCTGAATCAAGGACTCAATACTTTCCTTTTCAGAAACATGAAACATCCTTCATTCTGATATTTGAACGTCTTGCTCCCGTATTTCATGTCGGAAAGGTCAGAGTCTTTTCTGTATTTAAAAAAAGAACCCCAGGCCCCCTCTAAGTCTATCCTCTTGGCCTACTTAGTTTCTCTACCTAGGATTTAATGCTATCTACGACTGTTGTATATTGATTGATTTTATGTCTTCCATTAGAATTAAACCCTATAAGCTAAAGAGCTGCTTTGTCTATTTCAGTGGATCCATTGAACATAATGTAGTAATCAAGACACCTTGGGAATTCACTAACAGTTTAGTCAATAAATGAAATAATAATGGAAACAAAGTAAAGTTTTTGTTGGCACTTAAAACAGAAAAATTCCTGAAAGAATTTTCACTTTGGAGAGTAAAATGCTAATCAATATCTGTAATAATCTACCTAAATAATAGAATAGAAAGTTTGTTGAACTTTTAATTTACGGTCCATAAAAATAATCCAAGTTATAATTATAAAGCATAACTCTTGAAAACAGTATTTTAAGATGAAGAGTGAGGGAAGTATACGTAAAGTAAAGTTGCGGCTTTGTGGAATTCCACCTTGGTCCTTGCATAATAAATAAATTAGAAGAATGGTGGATGGCATCTTTCATGTGCTTTCCATAAATTTCTCTCAACAAGGCTTCTGATCAAAGTTTGGCAATAATAAATCTGAGGTTACATTTTGTGCAAGGACTAGGGAGTTTGAAATATAGCATTAAACCCACACCAAGAAGTAAATGAATTATAAATCACATAAATATATATTATTTAAAATATTTCCATAGTTTTGAAGTTTGAAATTTAAACTTAAAATGACTGCTACCTTCTTAATTGTCTATT
Source organism: Glis glis (assembly GCA_004027185.1). Lineage (NCBI taxonomy): Eukaryota > Metazoa > Chordata > Mammalia > Rodentia > Gliridae > Glis > Glis glis. The sequence goes on along the minus strand of PVJS01013792.1, from coordinate 14,299 downwards.
GTAGTTGAGAGCAGTCCCTGTAGATCTTAGCTGGCCTTTCAACGGCAAAGACAGCTTTCCTTGAAAGACTAATGTCACAAATGATGTAGAAGTCCAGGGCTACTTTACATGTTTCTGTATTCCATGTTGGAACTGCTTCTGAATCTTAAATGTAGTCTAAAAAGCCCCTCAAACTTATAGTGGTGTCTCTAAGAATATTTGTCTAGAAAAACATTTTCTAAATTTTAAATTTGATATTAAAAGTAAATATAAAACTAAAATAGATTTTATTAAAATAATATTAGCCTCTCTAACTTTGCCCTTACATATTTAACTCAATTTTTACATTAAAAAAAATCCCTAAATATCAACATCATTTATTTGGGATCAAATTTTTCTTATTATGAAAGGCAAAAAAACCCAAACCTGTCATTTCTTTTTTCAAATGGTCTTAATTGCTAGCTTGTCCAAAGTTGAGAAAACAAGGCTTTGGAATTTATTTATTTATTTATTTATTTATTTATTATTTTTTTATAATTTTTTTCTGCGGTACTGGGGATTGAACCCAGGGGCATTCTACCTCTGAGCTACACCCCCAGCCCTATTTTTTATTCTTTATTTTGAAACGGGGTCTCATTAAGTTGTGGAGGGCCTCATTAAGTAGCTGAGGCTGGCAGCGAACCCGTTTCCTCCGGCCTCAGCCTCCCATGTACTTGGATTACAGGCGTGGACCACCATGCCCAGCTCTGGAATTTATTATAACCATTGCAATTCTTATACATGAATTAGATAAGAAGACCCAATTATTTCGTTAAGTAGGTAATTTTTCTTATCTAGAAAATAATGCTCTAAATAATAATTCATCAATATTTAGTGATGTATTCTAATAACTGATAGACATATTTTGGTAATATATGCTGAAAGTATTATGAACAATTGATTAAAATTTTTGGCCAGTCAGTACTAACTTGATATTCCATTAGTTTGTTACTTTTCAGTAATAATGTATTTCTAATTAACAAAAATATTGAGAATGATTATAGTGTCTATCTTTTGTTTTGAATACAGTCAAATCTTTTGCCACACTAAGTTTATTCCTTAAGATTTTCTTCTTTACTTTTGTGTGTGTGTATATGTGTGGTACTGGGAATTGAACCCAGGAGTGTTCTACCTCTGAGCTACACCCCAGCCCTTTTTATTTCATTTTGAAACAGGTTCTCACTAGGTTGCTGAGGCTGGTAGCAAACTTGTATTCCTCCTATCTCAGCTTTCCAAGTACTGGGATTACAGGCATGCACCAGGACACCCAGAAAACTTTATTCTTTTAATGCTATTATAAACAAAATTTAAAAAATTTTCCTTTCTGGATTGTTCATTGCTATACAGAAATGCAACTAATTTTTGAATGTTGATCTTATATCCTTCAATTTTACTGAGTCAGTTTATTACTTTCAACTGTGTGTGTGTGTGTGTGTGTGTGTGTGTGTGTGTGTGTGTGTGTGATTGTTAAGATTTTCTACATTAAGATCATATCATATGTGAAAAGAAATATTTTTTACTTCTTCCTTTGCATTCTGAATTTATTTATTTTTTTTCTGCGGTACCCGGGACTGAACCCAGGGGCTTTCTACCTTCAAGCTACATCCCCGGCCCTATTTTTTATACTTTATTTTGAAACCCAGTCTCACGAAGTTGCGGAGGCCTCACTAAGTAGCTAGGCTGGCTGCGACCCTGGATCTTCCGGTTTACGCCTCCCAAGTACTGGGATAACAAGCGTGCACCACCACGCCTGGCTTGAATTTCTTTATTTTTCTTGCCTGATTTTCTCTATTAAAATAGCTGATTTAAGCCAGGCATGGTGGCACACGCCTGTAATCCCAGTACTTGGGAGGTTGAGACAAAAGGATTGCAGGTACCAAGCCAGCCTCAGCAACTTAGTGAGATCCTGTTTCAAAATAAAAAAATAAATAAAATAGAGCTGGGGGTGTAGCTTGGAGGTAGAATGTCCCTGTGTTCAATTCCTAGTACCAAAAAAATAAAAATAGCTGATTTTAATTGTCATGGAAGAGCTGGACAAACTTTTTCTCAACTGCTTTTTTTTATTTGGAGAAGGCTCAGAATCACTGATTTTAACATGCACATATACATCTAAGAAATATGGTATCTGAGGGCCATGAAGATAATAATAATAAATAATAATAATAACAACTACGATGATGTAAAATATGTCAGAGAGGTTTAGATGGAGCAGCTAGGACTGTTGTCTGAGAGACTTTTGCTTGGGTACAGTGGAAAGCTATGCTTGGTGCTTCTCTATCCCTGCACCTCTGTAATCTCAAACTCTGTCAAATTATAAACCCAGGAATGCTGTCTCCATGGTCCCAGTCACTCTGTGGCGCATACTTCCTGTGGAAAGTTTTGTCTCAGAAAGGAGTAGGATTTTCTCCTTCTGATTTCTCCACAAAAGTTCACTTTTGAATGAAGGCCAAGAAAAGGTTGGAATAGGCTCACTCAGCAAGTTGCTTAACAGAAACAGCATGACCTCAGAAAGGCCGTGAGAACAGCAATGCTCACGATGTGGATTTCAATTATCGTTAGTATTGATGAGAAATCTCCGTCCATTGCTGATATTATGCAGAGACTCTTAGAGGGCACCACTGGACAACAGCATTGCAAAGAAAGCTCTTACTAATCAGAGGAGTCTTGGCTCTAAAGCATTCAGAATTGGGCGGTTTCATGAAATGTGAACCATTTGTAAGCAATGAGGTTTTAGCAAGCGAAGACAAGGGTATGCCACTCCAAGTTTACAAAGAATGCCATTAAGAAGAAAACATCCACATTTCTCATAAAACTACACAGTGTCCTAAAACTACAAATCTAGACTAAAGGTGAAGTGGATAATATGACAGCTTGCTCAGGGCAAATATCCCAAACACACACAATTGGGGTTGCATGGTAATGCTAACATAGACAAGAAAAGCTGTTACTAGTAAACTTGGCTACCGTGGAAAGGGACAGCAGGCTGTGAAGTGTGAGCTATTTCTGCCACAGGAGGCTAATGAGGGCACTCATGCCAGCGTCCCAGGCAGGATTGCTCAAGTAATGGGCGCAGAGAAAAAATCAATTTAACACATAAGCAGGCTTACCAAATAAAATAACAATGACTTGCAAATTTGGTACAGCTAGAAACTGAGTTTGCTAGATGCACAGCAGATAAATTCTCCTACGTGAATAAAAAGGATATTAACATAATAAACAGAATGGTGATGAAAAGCAAGGCCATATTCATAACATGAATTTGGAATAGAAAGTACAGTGTAGGTGGAAGAAAGTAATTATATAAGTAAATTAATTAATTAATTAATTAATTAATGATCTTAAAGAAAAAATCCCTACCCATCTACAAAATGGGTGTGAACCATTTATAAGACAATGAAAGGAAGAACTTCTTCTCAAGTATTTCTATACACGCACGCTAAGGATGTACTGGCAATTTTAATTTTTTTAAGTTTAAGGGGAAGAAAAACTTAAAGTACATGTGATGATTTTCTCAGTCTCTGTCTATACTGAATATAACAGACACATTTACTTATGGACATATGTCTATAACAGATCTTTTCATTACTATATATTTATATCTTTATCTTTTTCTGTCTGTCCATATATACATATATATGTAATGACATCTATTTGTATACCAGTGATATATTCATAATTTATTATTAAAGATAATGATGAAGCCAGGCATGGTCTTACACACCTAGTATTTGGGGGGCTGAGATGAGGATAACAGTTTTCAGGAAAACAGGGTAATTTAGCTAGACCCTGTTTCAAAATAGAAAGTACAAGACTGGTGGGGTGTAGCTCAGAGGTAGGATGCCCCTGGGTTAGATCCCCAGAGTGACAAACAAACAAAAAAATACTCATTCGCATCATTTCTCCAATTTTTCACTTGTGATTGGTTTCTGCTTTAATGAGTATAGGTGCTATTCATGGCATCTGGATTATAAAATTCTTACCATTATTTGTATTTGAAATTCTCAAAAATGTAGGTTGCATTTTCACACTCTTAATGATTTAAAAAAAAACCTCGTTGAGATATAATTTAACTATTACCTAATTCACACATTAAAAACATCATACAATTTTTATTGTATATTGATTGAGTTTTACAACAATTACCACAGTCTGATTTTAGAACATTTACATTCTCCAACAAGAAACTACTACTTTTTTTTTTTTATTGGTGAGGAAACATCTTAACTATTGACAGTCACTCCTCTTCCATGCACTGTGATAGCTCTGGGAAAATGTGATCTGCTTTATGTCTCTACAGGTTGTCTTTTATGTACATTTTTTAAAAATGGAATAATAGAGCCTGGCGTGGAGGCACATGCTTGTAATCCCAGTACTTGGGAGGCTGAGACCAGAGGATCTGGGTTCAAGGCCAGCCTCAGCTACTTAGTGAGCCCTCCGCAACTCAGTAAGACTCTGTTTCAAAATAAAGAATAAAAAATAGGGCTGGGGGTGTAGCTAGGAGGTAGAATGCCCCTGGGTTCAATCCCCAGTGCCGCAAAAACAAAGGCCTTTTGAAAGTGACTCCTTTCAGTTAACATAGTGTTTTTAGGATTCATCCATACATAAAAATATACCAGTACTTTATTTTCTCCAACCCAATAACACTCTCTTGCATGAACATACACAGTTTATCCATTCATCAGTTGATGGACATTCAGGTGGTTTTCACTTTTGGTGTGTTATGAGTCATGCTGTTACGGGCATCTGTGTAGAAGTTTTTGCATGTACATATATTTTCATTTTTGTTGGTATATAACTAGGAGTGGAAGTACTGCACCATAGGTAACTTCATATTTTACTTACTAAGGGACTAGAAAACTGCCAGATATATAGAGGAACATTTTAATAGCTTTATTTTTTAAAAATCCATTCTATCATTTTTCCCACACAATCTAAGGTTAAAAAATGTACTTAAGAAGTTAATTTTTTCATAGAAATCACTGTTTGCTAATTTCACTCTCTTACTCTAAATTGTACATGCTTTCTGGGAGATGATCTCTTTTTAATCTCTAACAGTAGTGGTTATAAAATTTAACCCCTAGGTAAAAATTGACCATATCTAGAATCTACTTCCTTATTTTTAAGTTTGTTATTTAGTATAGATTAAATGCTCAGAAACCTCAAATCAAACAAAGATTTTAGTAATCCAGTTTCTACACACCAGCTAGGGTAAGGGGTGTTCATGTCCCCTTCAGTATCAACTTATGTCTGGTGCAGAGAGGAAGGAAAGGATCAAGGTGAGGTCTATGCCCATTCTCTCCCTAGCCAGGAAGCTTCTGGAAATGAATGACTTTAGGCATTCCTTGCATACATACTCATGATGTTTCCAAAAAGGAGTGGCCATGTGAAAGAAATAATTTTTCTAGTTATACAGTGCTCTATCTGGATTACTATGGGAAACAATCTTGGAACCTATGGATTTTTGGAACATGCAGAATGAAGGTATAATTATTGCCCATAGGCAGCATAATTAATAGAGACTAAACTGAAGATTTTCCAAAATCAAAGTACCTCCCTTTAATCTTTAATATTAGTGATTCTGCATATATAACCAAAAACAAAACAAAAACAAAAGCAAACAATTAACAACAAAAATCATGTCTGGGTTCCCTAAGTCAAAAAGGTAGGAGAAAAAATGACAGATTTTTAGAGCGCTCCAGCATACTGTTTGGGAACTTCCCCAGGAAAAGAGCTTTGCATCTGTGCATGATTCACGCTTGCAACCTTGAATCATTCGTAAAGTTGATGTAGGATAAGATTTACAATTTTCCTGAGTCCTCTTTCACAATTCAACCTTTTTGGCTATAACAATGATGCATTGCCTATTGTCCATATTTCCATGAGTTAAGTCATTTATATTTTCATATACAACCTTCCTTAAGAAAAATATAGAGTCTTAGTAATAATCTAACCCCATTAGGGCAAAGAGGAAGAAGAGGGTCTTTGTGAAAGGAAACATGAATAGGTGCATGTACAGAGTTACCTACTTAACTTGGGAAATCATAGCAATCAAGATGGTAGATGGTGGCAATGATAACAAGAGTAATATCTGTAGTAGCAGTAAATACAAATTTGTTGTATAATAAAGGCAGATTCCAAACTTCATAAATTGGTCTCAAGGCAAACCTGGGGGACGTCATTAGTCTTCTCTAACCTGTGGTTCCTCCGATGATAGGTTGCTAGTAAACTGAATTAACACCTCTTCCTTTGTACTTCATTGTAGGTGTGAAGTGATATAAACATAAAAGAGATTCTAGTTTATTGTTATTTTAATGAGTGTATAAATTTGAATTTGTTTAAATAGAAAAATTCAATGTGAACTGAAATGCAAAGTGCATTTTACCAGTTGAAAATTAATGTCTTCTACTAGATATGTTCGTAATGAGGTAGTTTTCAAAATCTATGGGTATGTCAGGCACGCATAGCACGATGAATATCAGTTAGCTTCCATAAAAATTTCGAACATACCATCAAGCACTACACATATTTTTCCCACTTTTTCTGCTGATTTGTGTGTTTTCCTTGTGTAATGTTGAACTTTCTACAAACATTTCCATTGACTGTGTGACATTTACAGGAAGAATAAAATTAATTCAGACACCCTGGGCATTTGATAGGGGGAACTATCCAATTATATCAGGGTTCCTGGCAACTTCTTTTAATAAATGACAGCATTTTAAAAATTACCAATCAAACAAGACAAACATCTTCTACACAGTTCATTCTTAGATATGTCATTATAAATATAGCCTATATAGTTTTCCAAAATGTAGACTTATGAAAGATATTTTAAATTATATTGATAAATATTAAAATTTCATCCTAGTTATGGTGAATTATCATCAGAAACCAATGTAATGGTTTATATACCATCCAAGAAGTAGTTTAATAGAATTTCAGATATTTTGTCATTTAAATAATTATATACCACTAAATAGTAGGAATTTCAAAGGTTTTCCACTTAACAGAAAATTTAGGTTTTTTACTAACTAGCAATTTCAGTTATCTTTTAGCATTGTCATAATTTATATCTATTGCTTTATTCTTTGATGAGTTGTAGTAAATTCAGCCAGATTTGGAGAAATCTTCTAAGGAAGTACAGTTTTCAGATAAATGAAATGTAACTCTTTCTAAGGTATAATGGATATTCTTGATGAAAATATCTGCCAAACAAACCACATTTAACTCCCGAATTTGAAATAGACACAAATGAGAATTTTGAATCATTTTTGTTGCACTGCAGTAGTTTATAACACATAGAATGAAAAAATTGAAAGTATTTTAACTTCTTGTAAGAATATATTTCCCTCATCGTTCACTTGGAATCAGAATTCAGGACTTACATTTGTACTGATAGGCTAAGATACCAATATGAGCCTATTCGTAGAAAGTTTCTATTTTAGTAGATTTCAACTTTTCAATTTGTTTCTGTATTAACGTTCCTCTGGAAGGCTTCTTTGATTATGGTATATGCAGGTAATTTATTTAAGCCTCAATTATCCCATTCATGAGATGGAACTAGTGGTACAAAACTCACATAACTTAATAGGTTTTCCTAAGATTACCAGTCATTGCAAATACTTTGTTTTAGGTAAGATATCATTCGTGTAAGCAATCTAGACTAGATTTGAGCATAGAGATGCTGATCAAAAAAGGCCTCTTTCAACTTATGATCAAACAAGTTACATATTCTATTAGACTCTATAATAGACCTGGTGACATTTTCAACCTCAGTCCACATAACATTGGTGATGGAAAACAGTTACATTTTTGTAATTGGTATATACCTAAGGAGTAAATATAAGGAACCTTTTTATTTCAGTATACTTGCCATCTGCAATATATTGATCAAATGCATTCATATGAAGGGCATCTGGACATAATGAAAGCCTGACATCTTTCCTTTTCTGCATATGTATGTGGTTTAAATGCATTAAGCTTACATTTTAATTATAATATCTTTATTTCAGAATAGATGTCAAAACTGGAAAAGAAATTGGAAGGATCCTGACATTTCTTGAATCTGCTCTCTGCCGGATGACGTTCATCATTGAATATTTTCAATACTTTCATATTTTTGCAACAATTTTATAAGAGGATGGCTCCTATTTTTCACATTAAAAACCGAGGCTTAAATATTAAGGAATATTAAGTAAACAGTGATTTTTAGCACCTATAATTGCTTCTTTAAAATTTGACCATAAAGTCTCTTCTTATATTTTCCCTGAAACTTTCATTAGTATTTTCCACATAAGGGATTACTAAAAATATGCATTGAATGAATGGATGAAAACCACAGAGTTCAATGAAAATTCAAACTCAAGTTCCTGGCAATTTCTATAGGTTACAGATTTATGTGCATGAGATGAAATCAAATTGAAAGAAAATTGCAATGGGAGTGGAGGTACCCCACTGATCTCACTAGTGGAAGGTTAAGTCGGTAATGTTCTCTCCATCAATTCCCTGCCCCCCCCAAATTTTATGCTTCACAACTGGAAGCATAAAATGTAATAACACTATCTCTAAATCTATGATTTCAGCCTTTTTCATCTTGGTGATGTAAGTTAGATTTCTCGGAAACAAACTCTGGTAATCTGAATTTTTTTTTATCTAAAGGCCAATCAGAAGGCTTTCTAAGGAAACACACTGTGAGGGTTGAAGATAGGAACAGTGAACGGAGGGAGACGTTGAACCATGAAGCTCCTGCAAGGGAGGGCTCGGTCTAACAGGAGCTCTCTATCAAGCAATGGTCCTGCATGATGGACGACGGTGGATATTCCTATCTCCTTACTCTGTAGCCTCTTTCACTAGATCTTTCCCTTCTCACACACACAAAGCTCATGATACTTATTGCACTATGACTAAAAGTAGCAGTGAAATACATTTAACATTTATGTAACTAGAAATTTTCTAGGAGGGTTTTATGTATTAGTATACATGAATTGGAGCTGGGCCTGGTGACACGTGCTTATCATCCCCATATTTAGGAGACTGAGATAGGAGGTTCACAGCTAGCCTCAACAACTTAGTAAGGCCCTCCACAACTTAGGGAGACTCTGTTTCAAAATAAAGAATAAAATAAGATAAAATAAGGCTGGAGGTGTAGCTCAGAGGTACAGTGCCCGTGGAGATTCAGTCACCAGTACACACACACACACACACACACACACACACACTTAATTGGTACAAAGCTAAAACAAAAACCCCAAACCGTAGTGGCAAAATACATGTAGCATTACATGTAGTGTCTCCTGTGGAACAGTCACTATATACATCTTCCCATCTCGGGGCATTTATTTCTGCTCTTCATTGCCGCTATGTGGTAACAGTCACAAGGAAGGTGTGCATGAAAATTTACCTCTGATGCCCTCATTCTCAGACCAGAAATGGCCCACTTCACGTTGGCACAAATGGTATTGGCAGATATTTAGGTACTTGCTCATAACCTATTGCAGAGGAAGCTGGCACACAGGCTGGGCAGAAATGTGTGTGTGCCATCATAATAACATTCTTTTCTTGGTACAAGTGATTGAACCTAGAAAGAAAACCAGAATTGGAGAGATGACACGTATATACACATACTTACTTTTCCCTTGGTATTTGTCTCTATATCTATAGCTACCTATCTAGTCAATCCAAGTGTCATTTTAAGAGTAAAATCAACCCATATGCATAGTTAGGTAATGTTTAATAACACATTTTATCATTGATAACTTTGTTTTGATTGAAAAAATACCAGAATGTATTTTGAATTTTGAAACATTTAATTTTTAATATAAACTTCTGATCCAATTTGATTTAGATGTCACTGATACTTTTTGAACAGGTTTCACTTACCAGACTTTAAATTGTCTATGGACTAAAATTATTATGCTAAATATAAACCTTCTAAGCACTTTTTCAATAGCAACAACAACAACTATTAAAAGTATTAAAAGTATTAGTATGAAATATTTTAACACCAACTATATTTTTACATGTAAAAGCCCCTCTAATTTTGTAACTTGGTCTACAAATTCAGGTTAATTTCTAAGGTGCCATTTGAATAACTCCAAAGAATTTAGAAAGAATATTTGCTTTAAATTTATGTTATATTTTATTTCAGTAGTCTTTTTCCATTTATAAAATGTTTAACATGCATAACCTGTTAATACTTACAAAACAGTTCTACCTCCGAGCTACACCCCCAGCCCTATTTTTTAGTCTTTATTTTGAAAGAGTCTCACTAAGTTGCATAAGACCTCACTAAGTAGCTGAGGCTGGCCTCGAACCCAGATCCTCTAGTCTCAGCCTCCCAAGTACTGGGATTACAAGCATGCACCACCACTCCTGGCTTAGTTCTTTATTTCTAAAATGTATTTTTTTTGTCCTGGTACTGGGGATTGAACAGAGGGGCATTCTACCTCTGAGCTAACCCCCAACCCTATTTTTATTTTTTATTTTGAAACAGGGTCTCACTAAGTTGTGGAGGGCCATGCTAAGTTGCTGAGGTTGGCCACAAACCTGCAATCTTCCTGTCTCAGCCTCCCAAGTACTGGGATTACAGGAGTGTGCCACCATACCCAGCTTTTATTTCTAAAATGTATTTTAATTCTATCTAGCATCTTCCTTTGTATAATGGTGCTGAATTTAGTGAGTGCAATGGATTGCCTGATTAGAAAAATACATATCTTCTTAATTTAGAGATCTTTAAGACTGGCATGGTGGCACACGCTTGTAATCCCAATACTTGAGAGGCTGAGACTGGAGGATCACAGGTTCGTGACCAGCCTCAGCTACTTAGTGAGGCCCTCTGCAACTTAGTGAGACTCTGTTTCAAAATAAAGAATAAAAAATAGGGCTGGGGGTGTAGCTCGGAGGCAGAATGCCCATGGGTTCAATCCCCAGTACCACACACACAAAAAAAAGAAAAATTAGAGATTTCTGAAAGGTTCTAGGATATAGATATCTGGATACACTCGTCTTTTTTTGTGTTTGTGTGTGGTACTGGGTATTGAATCAAGGGGTGTTCTACCTTTGAGCTACACTTCCAGCCCTATTTTTTTTTTATTTTGAAATGGGTTCTCACTAAGTTCCTGAGGGCCTTGCTAAGTTGCTGAGGATGGCCTTGAACCTGTGACTCTCCTGTCTCAGCCTCCCAAGTACGGGTATTATATGCATGCACCACCATGCCTGGCTTACATCTATGTCTAATAAATAGTCATCTGAAGCAGTCAAATAAAGGAAACTTGAGTCAGCTGTGGTGGATTCTAAAGTGCTTTCCACAATGGATACCGAAGCCTCAGTGTCCTTGAAATAATTCACCTCAAAGAACTGAATAAGCTTTCATTGACAATCTTTATAACATCTGCTAAAAGGGTAAAGTGAATGTTTAGAGACAATTAATAAAAAATAAATTTATCTAAGAAAATATCTGTCAATCATTGATGGATAAAGTTGGCAAATTCTTCTTATCCTTTATTACCAAATCTGAATCCTAGGCTCCCTAGACCTAAAGTAAAAGGTGAGGTTTCTATTTGGTCTTCATGTATAGAAAAACCCCACCCCGATACTCCGGTGATATCCTTTACAATACTAAGCATTGTTTGACCTACAACTATATTGTCACTGTCGGCTGCTCAGTTGACAGGAACCTTTCCCGCTTGTTCTAAAGTCTATTATCTCATTCCACTGTGTTCTTAGCATTCTCTGTGGAACAAAAACCCATTTCTGTTGTTTGAGTACTTGGGAACTCCATCTTCCTTTCTTTTTCAGTTTATTTGCCCACAGAGAAATCATTTCTGGTCTTCCTTCAGTCTTTGTTCTGAGCAAGTAACTTGATTACATTTCTTTTATTTGTATGCCGAAGTCTTCAAATAGAGACACTGGCATTACTCAGCTAAGAGAATCCTATTAATTAAGTCATTCCAACAGTTTATTTTTCTTTCTTTCATCAACCTGCAAATGTGATCTACTACCATGTTTTCCTTTATACTTTGGGATCACCCATATTTCTATTAAAATTTATGTTTTTGTTACTTCCTCCAAGAATTATTGTATCAGAATAATCTGGGTTAAAGCATAATATATTTTAAGCTCCAAAGATTATTTTTATTAAAGTATCCTAAGGGATTATACTTAGTAATAAATTATTTTCTCTCAGAAAAATCAACAAATGTTCATGGGAATGTATAATTAATTTACAATAATTTCAATAATTCTTTTTCACATAAAATTCAATATGAATAATTACAAATCAGAACTTTATATTAGCAAATAGGTTTTTTGCATATAGTAGATTGAAAAGAGACTGGCAAAGTTTCTTATGTCGTTATAAATAGTATTTATTTTAATGGTATTGCTGAAAATCTGCAAAAGTAAAATAATCGTGTATCTACATATAATGGTTTGGAGTTAGAATGCCTGAGACCTCACAGAGAGTAGGCAGACATCTTGGATGCAGGGCTTGGTTGATGAGGAGGGTTCCCTGGGGCTGTGGCCTTGGATACTATATATTATCTCATCTCTCCTCCCCCTGCTATCTCTCTTGCTTTGGGCCTCCATGATATGAGAGTAGAGCCCTTACTCTCTCTCTTTCTCTGCTTCCCACCACCATTCCCTGAGCTCTGCAGACCCAGCCTGACATGGACTGAACCTCTGAAATCCCCAGAACTGTGAGCAAATAATTTTTCCTTCTTCTAAGTTGTGTTGTGGTCAGGCATTTTTGATTATGGTAGTGAGAATGCTGACTGAAGTAGCACATATGGTGTCCAGAGTTAAGCATATTACATGACTTATATGATACTAATTTTAACCTCTTCTTCTATGTATATAACATTAGTCAAATGTTTAAAGATACATATTTAAAATTAAAATATATAACTTTAATTCACTGACAATGTTTTAACAAAAAGCTAAAATATGATAGTAGGATAGGATCAAAGATGAAATAGTAGCCGGATGTGGTGGTGCACACTTGTAATCCCACTACTTGGGAGGCTGACACAGGAGGTTCTGGGTTCACGGCCAGCCTCAGCTACTTAGTGAGGCCCTCTGCAACTTAGTGAGAAGCTATTTCAAAATAAAGAAAAAAAATAGGGCTGGGGGTGTAGCTTGGAGGTAGAATACCCCTGGGTTCAATCCCCAGTACCTCAAAAAAAAAAAGATGAAATGGTTAAGATATCTTGAGTAAATAAAGGAGGACTTGATAAGTTTATGTAGTTAAGTCAAGCAAGAAAACTAAAGAACTACTCTGAATGATGTGGGTTTATATTGTAGAAAGGACAGGTTTGACCTCAGTCATAAGCAACTCTCAAATCCCAGTAGTGCTCACACTACATAGTTCATCTCCAAGAAGTAAATTCTCAATCACCATTATTTTTTTCCATTCATACACCAATAAATTAACCATCTTACCTCACTTGCTACTTTGCATTTATTTTGAATATCTAGCTGATCTATGTAGTATATGTATATATGTGTGTATATATACATATACTGTCATGTGTTTGTGTCAGATTATTTTTAAAATTTTGAAAAGAATCTTAGAAAATGAAACATAAAATATTTAAGATCCATTAATTACTCTACTGTCCCCATGAGCTGATCTTGGCCTTCAAAATGACCCTTCATTGAACGTTTTCTCTTCCATTCTATTTTTGCATGTTATTTCCAAACTGTAAGTGGGATTTCCCTAATTCACATTTACCACACTTGAAGACTAAACATCTTAACATGATCTTTCACAGTATGACTATTATGTCCTTCTCAAACTTCCTCTTCCATGCTACTCTTTATAAATTTCAGCATTACAATCACATAGTGTCTTCTTTTTCAGTTTTCCAAATGACATAGTCTGCTCCACTTTTACTGATAGATTCCAGTTTTTATTCCCAGTGAGTAATGGCAATGAAGTAAAACAAAATATTTTATATGATACACCAAATATATATACGTATATATATATAAACCTATACATTTTTGAGATAACCCAACAAAAAAAGCAAAATAACTTCTATGCAAATATGATTCCCTTAAAAATTTAGCATAGTTAAATATTCATTGATTAATAACAGTGTTGAAAGGTTCATGGTGATATATGAATAAATCAGGCTTTGGGGGTTTGATTTAATATCTTAAAAATGAAAATATTTTAATGTGATTTTATGTTTTCCTCCAGGCACTTTCTGTTGGTTTATCTGTTCATGTTATAAAGTACATTTAAAGTAAGAACTGTTGCTTCAACATATGCTCAAGAAGATTG
>PVJS01013791.1:15810-41604 GCA_004027185.1 Glis glis | reverse complement strand
ATTACTGGGTATCATACCAAAGGGATTGAAACCAGAAAACTACAGTAATATATGCATACCCATGTTCATAGCAGCACAATTCACAGTGGCCAAATTATGGAACCAACCTAGGTGTCCATCAACAGATGAGTGGATTACAAAATTGTGGGAAATACACACAATGGAATTCTACTCAGCAATAAAGAAGAACAAAATAACAACATTTGCAAGAAAGTGGAAGAATCTGGAGAACATTATGTTAAGCGAGATCAGTCAATCACAAAAAAAGAAGGGACATATGTTTTCATTAATATGTGCAACCTAAGGAGTAGTAGGGTCACACTAGGGACTCTGGTTGATAATGGAGAACCCTCAGCGGAACAAGGGAAGTGGTTCAAGGGAAGGGGGAGGGCAAGAAAGAAGTGAATTAATGGAATTACTATCATAAACAATATGTACATGTGAAAATATACCAACATCATTCTTGGTACTTCATACGGGTGGGGGGAGACAGGGGGGGACACTAAGAACTGTGTGTATGTATGTAAACATCAAATAGATATTCATTGCAATGTAAGACTCCAATGCACCAATAAAAGCACGTTAAAAAAAAGAAAATTAAAATAAAAATATCTTAACATAAAAAAAAGAAAATTTAGGTAAAATATACTCTGTAAGTGAACACATAGAGGTCATGAGTAGGTCTGTATTTCATAATCAAAATAAAATTTTAAGAACTATTATTAAAATATGTGATTTGGCCACAAAATCCTAAGAATATTTTAAAGAAGAGGCTATTCATTGTTTGTGCATTTTATAAGCTACTCACAGAGAAATATCCTTAGTGTAATTTGCGAAACTAACTATAAATTTTTACCAAAATAACACAATGAGAATTTTGTTTGTTTGTTTTTTTGTGGTACGGGGGATTGAACACAGGGGCATTCTACCTTTTAGCTACACCCCAAGCCCATTTTCCACTTTTTGTTTAGAAACAGGGTCTCACTAGGCTGTTGACAGTCTCACTGAGTTGCTGAGGCTGGTCTGAAACCTGAAATACTCCTTTCTCAGCCTCCCTAGTACTAGGGATTACAGGTGTGCGCCACTGTGCTGGGCCACCATGATGATATTTGAATAACAATTTTAACTTTGGAGTCCTGTCTTAAGTAATGGCCAAGTATATTTAATAAAGGAATAAAATAACAACACAGTCTGACTGAGTAGGTTGAGAAAGTTTCATTTTGGTGAGACAGTGGTGAAGCAGAGGTCAATGAGCCCCTAAAAACCTGGTGTTTGTGGTTTTAACTCATTTGTGTCTGTAGAAAAACGTAACCTATTATACATACACACAATATCCAACAGAAACTATATAATAAATTATAGTACTTCAGTTGGAATCAACAGATAGTTTTATAGTTCATAAATGAAGAATTAAGGGGCATTTGAAGTATCTTTAAAATTGGAATACAGTGCTAGGGATGTATATTTGACTTTATACAACTTAACTTCTCTGCATGTAACTAATCATAAATATGTTTAGTTAAAAAGTGCTGAAATACTTTTGCATACAGTTCAAGGTATTTGTATTTTTCAAAATAGAAGCTGACAGTTACCAAATGCTTGCTTGCTAGGTGTCAGTCCATCTTCAGGCAACATTACAGGATCTATAGCAACTAGTTATCACTGACTAACGGGACTAATCATTCCCTCAGCCCCTTCCCTAATAGTCACAGGAGGAACCTGGAGCTTAGGAGAATGAAGTAAATGCTGCATTCACCCAGTAACTGAATGAGCCATGATTCTATGTCCACTGGTCACCCATTTGGATTCCAGATCTTGCCCTTAATAGTTTTACAGGACTTCACATGTAGAGGGGCCCTGAGCCTAGTTGAATGCTCTACTTTTTGTCTTGTAGTTCTGAATAAATTCTGTAGATGGGAACTTGTGTTTCATTTTGTGCTAGACCTTGAAAATCATGTAATCCTTCCTGAATTTATAAAACACTGATCGTGTGTTTGTGTATTATAAATATTTGAGCAAGGCTGCCTTATCACTCCCCTCAGTTTGACTAAACTTATAGATGGTAGCCTAACTGGTTCTAGGTCCCTAATCCCCCTTTTCTTAGAGCATTTTACTTTAGAAAACTTATTTTAAATTTGCTATGCTTCTTTGAGATGTAAATCTTTTAAAATGCCTCCTGCCAATTTTCCAACCTAAGAATTTCTTTTGCAAGGAACTGGGAAACATTCCTTTGAAATGTAGGAATAGAGAAAAATAGAGCTCCTATCATGCAGTTTCTGTGGGAGAGAAGAACCTCCTATCATAAAGATAGAAAAAGATTAAATTTTCCTTTGGATAAACTAGTTAGAGAATCCAGGTGGCCTAAAATTTTCTACTCAGCTCCTAAAATTTCTCCTACCTTTTATCTGGGCATGCAAACTTGGTCTGAGCTCTTTCTTCCCTGTAGCAGCAAGAGTTTCAGAATAAAGTCAACATCTCTTTGCTTATCTCATGTAATTTTTTTCTTTAACACATAATAGCATGTAATATTCTACACATTATTCCTAAGTTAATTTGTTTTGCTAAACAACATGTTTCCATACTCTAAGACAAAAAACAAAAACCAATAGCAAGAATATAAATAGCGCTTATATATAAAAGTCCAAAGAACTACTACTACTATACAGTAGATTCCCATCATATCTAAATACACTATAATGATCAAAATTTGAGAACTAACATTAATACAATACTATTGACTAGTCCTCAGATCTTATTTTTCACCAATCTGTCACCATGTTCCTTTTTTCTGGGGCAAAATCCAATCAGATCTCGTTACATTTTCTAGCTAAGTCTACTTAGGTAGCTTTCATGTGAAATTCTTCTTTATTCTTTGTATTTCAGACCTTGACACTATTGAAGAGTAATGGCAAGTCATTTTTTATTGGTGCATATTAATTATACAGAATAGTGGGTTTCACTGTGATATATTCATACCCGCATATAATATAATTTGATCAATTTTATTTTCTAGTACTTCCCTTGCCCACCTTTCTCTGACCTCCTTCCTCTATCTTAATGATCTCTTCTATATTCATGAGATACCACCATTCTTTTCCCATTTTTATCTCTAGCCTCCATTTTAGAGAGAAAACACACAAAGCTTGTCTTCTGAGTCTGGCTTATTTCACTTAGTGTTCTCCAGTTCTAACCATTTTCCTTTAAAGGACATAAATTTGCTCTTTTTTATGGCTGACTAAACACCATTGTGTATATCTACCATATTTTCTTATCCATTCATCTGTTAATGGACACCTAGACTGGTTCCATAGCTTGGTTATTGTAAACTGTGTTGCTATAATCATGGGTATGCATGTATCACTATAGGATTCTGACTTTACTTCTTTTGGATAAATATTAAGGAGTGGTATAGCTGGGTCATATGGTAATCCCATTTTTAGTTTTTGATGAACATACCTACTGATTTCCATAATGGTTGTGATAATATACTTTTCCATCAACTGTGTGTATATAAGTGTTCCCTTTTTGCCACATCTTTGCTGCCATTTATTGTTATTGTATTCTTGATGCTTGCCATTCTAACTGGAGTAAAACATATCCTCAGTGTAGTTTTGACTTGCATGTCCCTAATAGCTAGAGATGTATTTTTTCATATATTTTTTGGGCAGTTGTATCTCTTTTCAGAATTGTCTGTTTAGTTCAATTGCCTGTTTATTGAATGGGTTATTTGTTTATTTGGTTTTTGGTTTGGTGTTGAATTTTTTGAGGTCTTTATAATATTCTAAGTATTAATCCTGTTTCAGAAGAGTAGCTTGCAAAGATTTTATCCTGTTCTGTAGGTTCTCTTTCCACACTGTATAAAATTACTGATTTTCCCTTTAAAAAATTAGATTGCTTGTAAAGAAATATTTTGAGACTGTGTAAATGTCCTGTTTTTCATGATACTTTTGCCCACCAATTTTAGCAACCATGGGCAATTCTAGGCTGCAACATTTACTAATAAGGAGGTTGCCAAGTGGTGATGTTAAAATTTTCATCACTTATTTTAAATTTATTGTAAGGAATTCTGACATTTATAAATTTTACCAGTGTGGTGCTCGCTTTGGCAGCACATATACTAAAACTAGAATGATACAGAGAAGTTTAGCATGATGCCTGCACAAATACGATACACAAATTTGTGAAGCATTCCATGTTTTTACATGAAAAAAAATTGCTGGGCATGGTGGAGCACACTTGTAATGCTAGTACTTGGGAGGCTGAGACAGGAGGATCTCAGGTTTGCGGCCAGCCTCAGCTACTTAGTGAGGCCCTCTAAAACTTAGACCCTGTTTCAAAATAAAGAATAAAAAATAGGGCTGGGGGTATAGCTCAGAGGTAGAATGCCCCTGGGTTCAGTCCCCAGTACCTCGAAAAAAATTAAAATAAAAAATTACCCATGTGTAAAAATATTATTAGCTTTTCTTTCTTCTGGAGTGAGTCAAGTTACATACGAATTCTGTTTGAAAGAATAAGAAAAAATGGACAGGAAACCCTTCAGAACAAAGAAGCAGGAGGAAGAGTGTCTAGTACCATCATATATTATGTTATATATGAAACCTCTGATAGTAATATTGGCATACACATACTAACGGACACAAAACCAATGGAAGAGAATAGAATATCTGGAAGGAGATCCAATTAAATGCAAGTTTATTAAGTGATAAGATGCATCAAATCAGTGAGGGAAAGATAAGCTTTTCAGTAGACAGGCATATAAAAAGGTAAAATTGGATCTATTCTGTAGGGAGGATATCACTACAAATCCACATTCATTGTAAATTTAAATGTAACAATCAGGCATGGTGGCACACACCTGTAATCCCAGTATTTGGGCGGTTGAGACAGGAGGATTGCAGGTTCAAGGCCAGCCTCAGCAATTTAGCAAGACCCTGTTTCAAAGTAAAATAAATAAATTTTAAAAAGGGTTGGCTTGTAGGTTGGAGGTAAAAATGCCCCTAAGTTCAAGCCTCAGTACCAATAAAAAACAAAAAAATAAAACAAACCAACAAAAATATGTAACAAATAATACCATACATGTATCATAAGAAAAATAGGTGAATTCCTCTTTTAAGTACTTGTAGGGAAAAATTTCATAAGGGGAAAACAGGTAAATTTGACTATAAAATTAGAAAAAATGTTGACATTTATATATATTATATATATATATATATATATATATATGTATATGTATATATGAGTGTGTGTGTGTGTGTATGTGTGTGTGTGTATTCAGAATTAAAAGGAAATTATGTACTTGATAAACATTTTTTTTTGTACTGGAGATTGAACCCAAGGACATTCTACCTCTGAGCTCTACCCCAGATCTTTTTATTTTGCATTTTGAAACAGGGTCTCACTGAGTTGCTGAGTCTGGCCTCAAATCTGCAATTATCCTGTTGTAGCTTCCCAAGTATTGGGATTACAAGTGTGTGCTACCACACCCGGCTGAAAACATTTTAATTTATATTAAATTCAAATATGATATTCTAATACAAAGATGTTGTAATAAATAAGAAGGAAACCCCCTTAAGCCTCTAGTAGAAGTAGGTACAAAATATGATCAGCTATATCACAGAAAATAAAATGCAAACAGCTATTAAACACATAATAAAATGACAATCCTGGTACATAACAAAAGAAATGCAAAATAAAAATATAGGGGGGAAATAACATATTTCTCACCTATTAATTGGGCAAATATTCAAAAATTTAACAAATCTACTCTGTTGGCAAGACTGTGGGGAAACAGACGCTCTCATAATTGCTGGCAAGAATGCAACGTGGTACCACATCTAGGAAGGAATTTGGCAATATCTACTGAAATTACTTATGCAACTATACTTTGATTAGTGATTTCAGTTCTAAGAGTCATCCGAATTACAATAAAAAACCTTAAAAAAACCAGATGTAGTCTTTATAATACTAAAAGACTGGAAGCAAGCCAGATGTCTATCAATAAGAGGCAGAATCAAAGTGTGGTATAGGAATTAAGTAATATACTATGAAACTGTAAAAAGAGTGAGGCATCTAGATATATTTGATAGAATATTGGTCATTTGATAGAATGACCTCTATGATATTTTGTAGTTAAAAAGGGAAGTAGATATTTTGTGCAGTTATGAAACAAAATTGTATTGAGAGGAAAAGGTCAAAATATCTAAAGTCTAAGGAAAAAGAAGAAAAAAATCTAAACATGTATCTAGTTGGTGAAATGAGTACAGTGATGAGATGAACTATTTCAAATAATTTTTTCTTTTTTTTTTGTGCTGGGTATTGAACTCAGGGATATTCTACCCTGAAGTTACACCTTGAAACAAGGTTTTGCTAGGTTGCTAAGAGTCTTGCTAAGTTGCTAAGGCTGGTCTTGAACCTGCAATCTTCCTTTCTAAACCTCCCAAATTCTGGGATTACAGGTGTGGACTACCACACTGGTTTATTTCATGCAATTGTAAAGACTGCCATTTTGAGTGTACTTCTTGGATATCTCAAGGAGAAAAAGAAGTGGGAAAAGAAAACAAAACACTGTACCCTGTTTTGTTGGCTTTTCCCCACCTGTAACTGGGGATTGAATCCAGGGGTACTCTACCACTGAGCTACATCCCCAGCCCTTTTTATTTTTTATTTTGAGACTCTTACTAATTTGTTCAGGCTGGTCTCGAATTCGTGATCCTCCTGCCTCATCCTACAGAGTTGCTCGATTACAGTTGTGTGCCACTGCTACCTCACCCATCTTGGTTTTTTATTTTGGGGACTTTTAGATGGACACATTTGAATTAGAACTATCAGCATGAGCTAACAATGCATTGGAAAGGTCTAGAATCAATGACCAGCACAGGAGCAATGATCACATTTGCAATATTCATACTAAAGACCCCGACTAGCATTTGTCAATAAAAGTAAACTGGCCACCAGGAAGAAACTGTAGATCCAAGTCTGAGGGCAGCAAATGTACAAGATAAAGCTGGAAAACGTCTCAGTTCCTTCATCTTTACAACGTGAAGACTAACAATGCCTTTCTCTTAGAGTCATAAGAAATAATTGAGGAAAATAAAAATAACTCCCAACATGTAAAATACTTAGAAACATAGACTAGGGTCTGGCCCAAAGTTAGAGTTCCCTGAATCCATTCATAAAAAGAGAACTGGGAGGATGAAGTTGCCCTAGGTATTAAGATTATATTGAATATTGTTATTTCACTTTGGTTTTCCTGTTTTCTAAATGTTCTGTAATTACTATACAAATGATGAAAGTGATGCTGATGTTAAGGTGAGAAATGAGAGACAGAATCCTCTTGAATGCCATAAAAAGACATGTGACTTGCATCTACTTTCTGTATATTTGTAAGATGGAAGTGTCGTGAATGGATCTGTGCTTATAATTGAAGTGGGTTTATATTTCAACCCAAACTATTGGCTTGCATGTTGGTTTTAGACAGGTCATGTACTTACTTGGAAATCATTAATATTTTTGGAGTGAATGAAAAATGTATATTATTAAACAGCGATAGTGCATCAGCATCATAAAAATGTTGTCAAGAGTAAATGAAGCCGGGTGTGGTGGCGCACGCTTGTAATCCCAGTACTTGGGAGGCTGAGACCGGAGGATCCAGGTTTGCGGCCAGCCTCAGCTACTTAGTGAGGCCCTCTGCAACTTAGTGAGACCCTGTTTCAAAATAAAGAATAAAAAACGGGGCTGGGGGCGGAGCTCGGAGGTATAATCCCCCTGGGTTCCATCCCCGGTACCACCAAAAAAAAAAAAAAAAGAGTAAATGAGTTTGATGACCCAAGAAGAGTTCTGAGGGCAGAGTAGGACTTAATAGAAAGCAGCTACTTATAAGCTATTTTTTGTAAAGCTGGGTGTGGTGGTGCATGTCTGTAATCCCAGTACTTGGGAGGCTGAGACAGGAGGATTGAAGGTTGGAGACCAGCCTCAGTGAGACCCTGTTTCCAAATAAAAATAAAAAGATCTGGGGGTGTAGCTCAAAGGTAGAATGCCCCTGGGTTCCATCCCCAGCACCAATCCCCAATATATATATAGTAATTTAAAATAATGCTTTTTGAATAATGATATTTCTTCTAAAATAAAGAAATATAATTATTTGTTAAAACTATTTTTAGCATTAATACCCTTATATTTTTTAAGATTTCATCAGTTCTATTAGCAGAACTTTTAAGGAGCACTTTTATTTCCCCCCTAAGAAAATGAACTTGTAAAGCTAGAATAAAAGGCAGATTTTTTGGCTCTTATCTTTATAATCACTCTGCTTATAAGGGGAGGCAATAGAGATAAAAGCAAATGCAGCAGTAAAATTGCTCCTTTTTACCCTTCGCAAAATGATTACTGACTTAAGTGCTGTATATTTTTAAAAATAATTTTTAAGATAATCTGCCCTTGCAATGTGTGGCTTTCTCAAAAACATTGCCTTCATTGCATTTGCAAGTTCTTCTTTTACAGTATCTGCCATTTAAATATGTTATTATTCACCAAGGACAGATTTTGGCGCAGTTACATGAGACAGCTCACACACAGAATTTTCTGTTTGATGGCAGCACAATGGAAAATTAAACTGGAAAGGATCCATGGCTTAACCTCTTTCTATTAGCATTTTTCCCTCTTCTCTTGTTTCCTGTCTCCTTGGCGTATACCATCCTTCCAGCAAATGAAGCTACTAATATGAAGGGAAAGAAATGACTGAGCAATTTAATCTCTAAGAAAAAGAAGTGAATTTTCTAATATCCATATAAAACTCAATTAGGAAACATAAAATACACACACATGCATGCGGACACACACACACACACACACACACACAAATGCAAAGAATAGAAAATTCATGTAACAATATGAATTTCTTAGTTACAGAAGATATTAAAATATATGATACGATAACATATACAAATAAAATATCTCATAAAATATCTCATAATAAAAATGCCTCTAAGCAACACAAGATAAACAAGAAAACTTACTGATCTTATAAAAAAATCACAAAATATAGTGAACAAAATAGTCAGAGAAATACCTCTAAAATGTCACTCACCCCAGATGCATATAAGGGGAATTTACTTCAAAAGTTATGAAAATTTTCCAATTTTTATTAGTTGTTCCAAAATACAAATGATGAGGAATTCCTAGTGAATTTTTATAATGTGACAACTTCTAGTAGCGAAAGCTAATAATGGGCACCCTCCTACAGACACACTCATCCCGCCATAAGGTGAATGATAATCTGGAGATCATATAGTTACTCAGGGACTAAGTCATGTTTTGTTTTTTATGTTTATGAATTCAACTCCTTGATTGTCACTAAATTCTCACATGCTACCAATGAGTGTTTATATTTTCATAATTAGAGTAAAGAAATGAATGTGAAAAAAATGCCCTAAAGGGAATTAATATGATTGGGGATGAGAAGACAACTAGCATCTTCAATATTCTGTAGGATTTACATAAATATTGCTTCCAGTATGATAGTACCAATTATCACATGGATAAGTGTCTCTGTCATTATGTGGATGCGATCAATGAACTGATAGAGCTTATGAGAGTTAAATAACAAAGAGCAGCCCAGCATGGTGGTGCACACATGTAATCCCAGTACTCAGGAGGCTGAGACAGGAGGATCACAGGCTCGAGGCAAACCTCAGTAATTTAGCAAGACCATGTTTCAAAGTAAAAAATAAAAAGGGCTTGGGGTATAGCTCAGTGGTAGAATGCCCCTGCATTCCATTCTAGTACCCCCCCCCAAAAAAAACCAAAGCAACAAAGGACCATAGCAAACAAGTGGAAAATGTTTAATAACTAATGGAATTTAGACATCGATGACAAAATCAATTGATATGTAAACATCAATGAGTAAGTAGCAATATTGGGAATTAATACTCAGGATTATGTGCATCATTGCCCCAATGCTCAGAGTTATGTGCATGCTAAAATGAGTGTTTTAGAAAGCTAAAGCCAAGCCGGGCGTCTGGGCGCATGCTTGTAATCCCAGTACTTTGGGAGGCGGAGACCGGAGGATCCGGGTTCGTGGCCAGCCTCAGCTCGCTCTCTCTCTCTCTCTCTCTCTCTCTCTCCCTGTCTCTTTCTCTCTCTCTCTCTACTTAGTGAGGCCCTCCGCAACTTCGTGAGACCCGGTTTCAAAATAAAAGTATAAAAAATAGGGCCGGGGGTGTAGTGCAGAGGTAGAACGCCCCTGGGTTCAATCCCCAGTACCGCAAAAAAAAAAAAAAAAAGAAAAAGAAAGCTAAAGCCAAATGAAAGAATCCTGGATGTATAATTCCAGCAACTGTGGAAAAGAGTGGACAAAAATCCTTGCTAGCAGAGATCTTACCTCTGTGCTTCTCACATAAACCCTCTTAAGTGACTACCTAGTCCATGTACATATGAGACTGTCTTGCTTTGGCATTTATATGACAGAGTAAATTTTCTGAATCCTCATTTGGCTCTCTTTATGACACTGCATGAGGCCATTTTTGATGTTTATTATGACAATTTGAATAGTCTGCGAGGTAAACATAATTAACTGTAATGCCTGTCTTTAATCACTCAGGTGATAAAAGATAAATTGATGACTGCTAGAGCAATTGGAAAATATTGGAGACATAAAAAGTAGCAGATCTGAATATTTGTTAAATCTAGAGTTATTTCATCCATTACCATATGAGAACACTTAGCACAAATTGAGGCTGGGTAGTTGTTGCTTCACCCTGTCAAGAGGTTTATATAAATATCACACTGGGAGGAAGTCATTCATTATTCCCCTTCCTTCCATTTTATGATTATCTGTAAGAAGTCACTTTGGTAAAGCATTTTTCCTTCCCTTCATTATGCATACATAGACATACAGAAAAATTATGCTCTAGTAATCACAATTTGTTTTTTTCTGCATCTTATTACAAGCTTCTCATAGTCTAAATGCCTTGAAATATGAATGTATAAATATTTTTATGGTTCAGTATGAAGTCATTAAGGTGTTAAAATATTTGAAAGTATAGTCCTCAGAAGGGCAGTTTGAAACTTACATTGCTTTAAATGTCACAATACAAAATAGAATGCCACTGGATATCATCAAAAGGCAACAAATAACATGGATTTAATCATCTAAGTGATATGTATTTAGCAGTAGACACTTATTTCATCTAAACAGGTAAGATTGGCTTTCATGCAAACAAAACAAAACAAGAGCAATTCTTTTGTTCCTTCCCTATTATTTAACTTAAGCTCTGGTCCTAACACAAATTCAGAGTACTAATTAAAGCTAAGGTCACAGCACATCTATGGTATGAGATAAAATACTAAATATCAGAATCCATGGTCATTGGGAAAATATCTTTCCACATTACTATATCTATTCACAATTTTCCTTACTTAATTAGAAGTCTCCATTAATTCATTAGATTTTACTATCCTTTCCATTCATTTTTCCTTCAGCGTTTTTGTTACCATTGAATTAAATTATCTTTGTATGATTGAAACACATAAAAATTAATTTTTAACAAAATTTCTATTTTTATACTTTCATAAGTACAAAATATTTCATGAAGCTCTAATTAAATTATGTATACTTCTTAAACCATACCTTTTTCATTAACCTGATATTTTTCACCTGTATCTACATAAATATTGTTTCATAAACTACCAGCAAGAGAACAATTTTAAGATAAGCTAGATTTGAATTTGATTTGTCTTTTGGGAACTCGGTTTCATTTCCTCCCAAAAAGAAGGTACTAAACTTTTGATTCCTAATCTGTAATCAGAAATTATTTTCAATTTCTGATTTCAGTCATATAAAAGACTAACCTAATGCACTATATCCATGGAACACTGGGGAAATTTTAATAATTTGAAACACATATAGCAAAGCTAACATCATCAACAAAGAAGAATATCCATATATTCATAGTGGGAGAGTATGGTGATTCAGAGAGCTAGAAATGGGGATTGTAAAGCCCCAGTGAGAAGCTCTTTCCTATGACTCTGTAGGCAATTGGATGCTGAACATAAGCTCTGTGAACAAGAGTAGAGATATTACTAATTAGCAGGGAACTAACACTCTCAAAAAAAATTCTTCAGGGGAACTAAGAAACCTCTCAGAAACCAAAGAACATAAATAAAAAGCCTCAATCAGGCAAACAACATCTACAAAAATTCTACTTATGGTCATATTTAGTGGTTACATACTGAAGGTTTTCCCACTCAAATCAGGAACACAACATTCACCGTTTCTTATTCAACAGTATACTCAGCTCACAGCTTAATAAGGCAAGTAAAAAATATGAAATGTATATGGTTTAGAAAAGAAATGAAACTGTATTGACAATCAGAATGATTCCTTACTTAAAAAAATTCAGAGAATCTATAAGAATGCTTTTAGAACTAATAATTTGTGTTTAGCAAAGTTGTAGTCTATAAGGTCTAGATACAAAAACTAAGTGGCTTCCTATATAACTAACAATGCACAATTAGAAATTAAAAATATAAACAAACAAACAATTAAAATAGCATATAAAATGATTTAGGTATTAAATATAAAAATATGCTGGATCTATAGGCTGAAACATACAGAATATTTATGAAAGAAATCAAAGACTGAATAAATGAAGAGATATACCATGTTCATGGATTGGAAAGTCAATATTACTGTCCATTTTCTCCAAGTGGATGGATAGATTTAGCCCAATCTCAATACAAATTAGAGAAAGTTGTTCATAAAAATCAGGAAGATGATTCAAAATTTAGGGAGAAAAGAAAAGGAATGAGAACAGTCAAACTGATTTTGAAAAATATAAAGATGAAAGACCTACACTATCTGAATTTAAGACAGACTCAATAATAATAATAATAATAATAATAATAGAATATTAACTAAGAGTTAAGAGATCAACACAGCACTCAGTTCATTTTCAACATAGGTACAAAGGAAATCCAATGGAGAAAAAAATAGTCTTTTCAGCAAATGGTGATAAACAGAGATCTCTATGGAAACAAAGCAAAACAAACTTTACCTCACCTTATAAAAAGATCAACTCAGAAGGGATCACAGGCTTGAAAAACATTAATAGATAGGCATAAGGGAAAATCTTTATAACACTGAGTTAAATATTTCTTATATGTAACATCAAAAACACAGCCCATAACAGAAAAAAATACAGGATTGGACTTCATCAAAATTATAAACTTTTACTCTTTAAAAGATGTTTAAGGAATGAAAAAACAAGACATAAAGTAGGAGAAATTATTTGTAATATTTATATATAGTGAGGATTTTTAACAAGAAAATATAAGAACTCTCATAACTCAGTAAAAACATATTCAATTATTTGTTCAATAAAAGATGAGTGAATGATTTGAATAAACACCTCAACAAGGAAGATATTCCAATGACAAGCACATGAAAAGACATTCAGCATCATTAGTCACTTGGAAATGCAAATTAATGCTACAATGAGATATCAGTATACTGAGCAGCTTTTAAAATAAACACATTAAAAGCAAAACAAATGAACAAACAAAAGCCACAAGTAAAAAAAAAAAGTCAAATTCTGAGTGCCATCGTCCCTCCATATCAATGGATTCCACATCTACTGGTTCAACCTGACACAGATGCATAATATTTAAAATATATTGCATCTGTATTAAACACATACAGATTTTTATCTTGTCATTATTTCTTAAACAATACAGTGTAATTACTATTTGTTTTGTCTTTTGTATTCTAAGTAATCTAGAAACGATTTAAAATGTATGGGAGGATGTGTACAGGTTATATGCAGTTATTATGCCATGTTTCCATAAGGGACTTGAACATCCATGAGTTTTAGTTTTCTTAGGGGTCCTGAAGACAATCCCCCAGTGTTACTGTGGGACCACCATACTGGCATGCATGCAGAGGAACAGGAATTCCCTTGATTTTTGGAGGGAATGTTATGTTTTATAACCTCTTTGACCACCATACTGGCATGCATGCAGAGGAACAGGAATTCCCTTGATTTTTGGAGGGAATGTTATGTTTTATAGCCTCTTTGGAAAACACTGTAGCAGTATCTTCTAAAATTAAATACAAACTAAATACCTTGTGAAGTAGGCTTGGGATTTTAGTCACTTTTCCTGGGAACACATGAATTAGTTGAAGTAAACCCACCCATGGAAATATGGGTTCTGCTAGAGAAAAATAAGTTGTGGAATCTGAGGAGCATAATTCATACTAGATGACAAACGTAGAAATAATGAACAGAATTAGCACTTGAGCATTTTTTTGAAAGCATAAGAATTGAGTAGTAATAAATAAAAATCAAGTGGAAATCCAAACACCTAGGATATGTAGTTAAAATAAGATCCCAAGTGTGAATACAAAGCAGAATGGAGTTAACCAAAGATTGTACTGTTCTAATGTACTGAAAAAGGAAGAATTCTACTACTAAAACATTAGAAAGTCACAAAAATACTTAAAAAGTTAAGATGTGTGGAAGGAAGAATTATAATTATAAAAATATTAATAGGGAAAATTTAATGAGATAAGATAGGTTTGAAGAAATAATAGCCATCATAAGCTTTCTACTAAGAAATATGAAACAAATCAGATTTATGTTTATAGATTCTCAAACATCTTAGAGAAGAAAAAAATTAACATATGTACATATTATAGTGCAATGTAAATACTTCAGAGACAAAAAATAAATTGCTAGAATTTTCTAAAACTAAGAGCAGGACACAACAAAATAAATAGAAAGAGAAATAACATCAGATTTTTTTCTTCCTTTTTTTTGTGGTACTACCTCCAAGCTACAACTCTATAGCCGTTTTTTTACTTTTTGTTTTGAAACAGAGTCTCACTAGGTTGCTGAGAATCTCCCTACATTGCTGAGACTGTCCTCAAACCTGCAATCCTCCTTTCTCATCCGCCCAAGTACTGGGATTATAAGCATGTGCCATCATGCCTGGCTAACATCAGACTTCTTAATAAAAATCCTGAGCTGGGCGTGGTGGCACACACTTGTAATCCCAGTACTTGGGAGGCTGAGACAAGATGATCTCAGGTTCAAAGCCAGTCTCAGCAATTTAGTGAGGCTCTTAGCAACCTAGTAAGACTGTTTCCAAAAAAGAAATAAAATCAGGCGGGGGGAGTAGCTTGGAGGTAGAATGCCTCTGGGTTTAATCCCCAGTACCTACCCCCCCCAATAAAAATCTTGGTCTTAGGAAGGAAATAGACTTACAGCTTTAAAGTTTTGAAGAAAATAAATTGTATCCTGAAATTTTATACCCAGTCCATTGTCTTTGAAATGTAAGATTGAAATATAGCATTTCAAACCTAATGAGAAGGTGGAAGAATAAGTAGAAGAAAAGGAAGCAAGAAAATTCAACAAGAACCCTTATAACACCCTTCTTCTTCACTCTCCCTCACCCTCTCCTTATATCCATATCAGAACTAAAATTTCATGTTACTGGAAAACAGTTAAGAGTGTGCTACGAGACTTATTTTTATGGAAATATTATAGGTATTTAAAATGGATCTAAGTGCTGGGCATGGTGGCGCATGCTTCTAATCCCAGTACTTGGGAGGCTGAGACCGGAGCATTCAGGTTCGCGGCCAGCCTCAGCTACTTAATGAGGCCCTCCGCAACTTAGTGAGACCCCGTTTCACTAAGAAAAAAAGAATAAAAAATAGGGTTGGGGGTGTAGCTCGGAGGTAGAATGCCCCTAGGTTCAATCCCCAGTGCCCCCCCCCAAATGAATCTAAGAAAAGTAAATATGAGCATGATTTGTTCAGGAAGAGAGATAGAGATGAAATGAATCATGTTCAGTCCAGCAATTTATTCTATCAAAGTGAAGGCAGAAAAGAAGGAAAAAATGAGGAGTAAGTGAAAATTTATAAAATATTAAGCCAAAATTAAAAAGCAGCCATATCCAAAAACACAATGATCACATGCAATTAAATAGATTAAACTTAACAATCAAAGTGCAGATGCCCTCAGACTTGGACAGTCACACAAGACGAAATACGCTGTGCGTGGTGGCACACGCTTGTAATCCCAGTACTTTGGGAGGCGGAGACCGGAGGATCCAGCCTCAGCTCTCTCCTTGTCTCTCTCTCTCTCTCTCTCTCTCTCTACTTAGTGAGGCCCTCTGCAACTTCGTGAGACCCGGTTTCAAAATAAAGTCTAAAAAATAGGGCCGGGGGCGTAGCATGGAGGTAGAACGCCCCTGCGTTCAATCCCCGGTACCGCAAAAAAAAAAAAAAAGACTAAATACTTCATAGTTTACACACACATCAAATGAAAATTATATAGGAGCTTAAAAACAAATGGTTAGAAAAATATTACAGGAAGTGAAAAAAAGCTTGCATCACAAATTTAATTTCAGAGCAGAGTAGAATTTAAAATGAGAAGCATAAGAAATAATAATATAATCTTCTGATAAAGTAAAACTGATGAAGACGGTATTACAGTGGTATACATCTAACATACTTCCTTCAAAGATGGGAAACCAGCTGGGCATGGTGGCACACGCTTGCAATCCCAGTACTTGGGAGGCTAAGACAGGAGGATCACAGGTTCCCGGCTAGCCTCAGCTACTTAGTGAGGCCCTCTGCAACTTAGTGAGACCCTGTTTCAAAATAAAGAATAAAAAATAGGGCTGGGGGTGTAGCTCGGAAGTAGAATGCCTCTGGGTTCAATCCCCAGTACTGCAAAAAAAAAAAAAAAAAAAGATGGGAAACCATAGCCATCAAGATATAGAAAGAAATACGTTAATCAGCGTCTATGTTGGACTTTTTAACCATGGTCGGAAAAAAGATCAAGCAAAAAAGAAAGGAAATATTTTGTGTGTATGTGTGTATGTGTGTGAGGGTGTGTTCTGCATAAAATAAGACCCAATCAATGGAGACAGATAAATGATAGGTATGAACATAGATAGATGATAGATGATTGATAGATAGATGATAGACGATAGATAAATATAATTAGATAGAAAGGTAGATATATTTATGTGAGATGCAAAGCAAGTAGTAGCTTTTTGAACCACATTGGACATTCATAGACATCAGCTGTGTAGGAAGTCACATAGAATATCTCAGAATTGTAATAGGTATCAGAGTATACTCAGAACTACAAATGAATAATTTATTTTTATTTAGAATGCATAGAAATGACCTTCCTTGTTGAAAGTGACATACATCCAAATTTATACCAAAAAAATCGGCATCAACCAAGTGTATTTTGGGAGTCAAAAGACTTTCCTAAATCCATTTTTACATAACAGGACAAGATGACAGAGTTATGCCTCTAAGCAAGGACAGACGTCCTTTCTTCTAGGTCCTGCCAACTCAAATTCTTTATGTACTTTCATAGAGTGTAAATAGAACGTGACATCACAGGATGCATTTTACAATTCTCCTATTTTGTTCCATTTTTAATGATAAAAATTATTTGTCAGATATTTGTAATTGTTCTGATACTGTTAGTCACTTAGCTCATGAAAGTAATACTACTAAGGATGAGCTCACTTAGAATACATGAACAAAACATTTTTGTTTTTTTTACAAAAAGTCATCATTTTTTATCTGCATTTCCCACAGATAGATTAATATTTTGGAAAAATAAACCTTTCTCAGTAGAGGGATGAAATAAGTGAAAAGAAAAGAATGTATCAAAATGGGAAACTTTTAGCATGTCCATGATTCATAACAGTCCCTAAGGACAGGTGATTTATAAAGAAACATTTTCTTATATAAAAAGGCAGAATCTAAGAATGGAACTGTTCCTTATGTCCATTTTCCTTACATTGTACCCTTCCCATCTAAATCCTACTTGAAAAGCCGGGCGTGGTGGCACACGCTTGTAATCCTAGTACTTTGGGAGGCAGAGACCAGAGGATCCGGGTTCGCGGCCAGCCTCAGCTCTCTCTCTCTCTCCCCTCTCTCTCTCTCTCTCTCTCTATCTCTCTCTCTCTCGCTCCTTGGTGAGGCCCTCCGCAACTTTGTGAGACCCGGTTTCAAAATAAAGTATAAAAAAAAAAATAGGGCCAGGGGCGTAGCGTGGATGTAGAACGCCCCTGCACTGACTGCAATAAATCCTACTTGAAGACTCTAGTCAGTGTGCTCATTCTCTAAGTGAGGGATTCTATTATTATTATTATTATTATTATTATTATTAAATATTATATTAAATGTTATATTAAATATACAGCCTAATGGGTCTCACTCTGACATTTCCACATACACATATATCATGTTTTAATTGTATCCTCCCTCCCCATCATCCTCTCTATCCTTCTCCTTCCTCTCTCTCCCAGTTCCCTACCTCCTCCCTAGTAGTTCCTTTTCTATTTTTCAAGACATCTTTTTTCTTTTTTTTTTAGTTTCTATATATGAACAAAACTATTACACAAAGAAAGAAAACAGACCAAGAGAAAGAATATGGATGGAGTTAAATTGAATGTGAGTTTAGTTGTTGCATACAGATCTAGCAAAAGAAATTCACTGTCTAAATGCCAAGTGATAAGTTTCACTACCCCAAATAAAGTCATAAGGATAGAGTTTAGAAGAATGTTATTACTAATCAACATATGTTCTATAGCTGCACTGAACTTAGTTTAAAACCAAGTAACAGTGGGTTTTCTTCTCACAAAACTGCCATTGGAAGTAATATTTTTATGAAAGAAGGATAAGGAGCCCGATGAATGCAATTGCATACCATTTGGTAATCAAGTTTAGATATTTTTTACATAACAATATTTGGGAATTTGGACAGGATTGGTGGCCTTGCAGTGTATTTGGCGAGCAGAGCTGTTTGTATTAAGAGAAACACCACTTGGCTAGAGCTTCAAGATTGTTTCTAAGATAAATGAGAGAGGGTAGGATGTGGAGGGAGGTACATCAAGAGCCTTGTGCATGTGTGTTCGTATCACATTGAACCTCCCTAGGATGTAAAATTGCCATACACTAATAATTGTATGAAAAATGATACATGAAAGAGGGACTATGGTGGAAACTAGCATAGAATGAGATAAGTAAAATTCTATCTGCCCAGGAGATCAGCTCAGCCATTACCAAGTGTGTAGCACACATAGAATGTGTTTGGCATTGTTTTTTTCAAGCAAGTGCAATTTTGTTTGAAAATTTATTAGCCCTACCTTGTTAGTACAGATAACAGAATAACTCCTTCAAATGCTGGCTTATTAAGAAGACAGGACATCTGCATTTACACAGGTTGACCCATCTGTCGTCTTCACTATCTGGTACAGTGAGATAGATGCACTTTATGCCTTCTGTTAGTAGTAGGGCTATTTTGTTGCTTAATAATCAGTATCTTCTGGGTTGATGGCTAGTGTAGAAATACCAATTCTGGCTCTGTTAAAAATGGTCATGTTCATTGTTTCCTTTTCTCTGTAACAAAGCAGCCACAAAGGCAGCTTGCTCTATATTTAGAAAGGAAATTGAATGGCTTCCACAATCCATTCTACGATTTACCAACCATCTCTGACTAGATTCTCTTCTTAATTAACCCTAATTGCAACTTTGCCATCTTTATTTTGGTGATGGAGATCCACTTGTCAGTGTCTCTTAGGCTTGGCTCCCTGATTTAACAACTGTGGTTCTCACAGTTTCATCAGTAAAGCTTGCAGAGCATTCCGCCCTGAATTTCCAGTCTTTCTCAGAAGTATATGCAGAGTAGCCGGGCATGGTGGCACATGCCTGTAATCTCAGTATTTGGGAGGCTGAGACAGGAAGATCGCAGGTTCAAAGCCAGCCTCAGCAACTTAGCATGACCCTGTTTCAAAATAAAAAGTAAAATAAGGCTGAGGGTATACTTCAGAGCTAGAATGCCCCTGGGTTCAATTCCCAACCCCCCCCAAAAAACCAACTATATCCAGGGTAAAATTTGCCTCCTTCTTGTCCCTCTTGAATTTTCTTTTAAAAAAATTTTAGCTCAGATGTTACTTTCTCTGTGAAGTTCTCCTAAATACTATAGACTGACTCAGTGTATGTCTCCGTTATGACACAACCGTATGTATTTCCATTGTATATATTTCCATTTTATATGTTTCTATTTTTTGCCATTATCACTTACTATATTTTTATATGTTTTCCTTTGAATTACATGTGAGCCAGCTTACTTGAGAGTAGCTTCAATTCCCCACGCCTTCATCATGGAATTCCCTGTCTTGAAATAGGGTAATGTATTCATTTAAAATATACTGTTAATTGAGTACGGCAAATACAATCAGCATTCTTTTCCCACAATTATGAGTAGAACTCCTCTCAACCCACCGTACTTTTTTTTTTTTTGGTACTGGGATTGAACCCAGGGGCATTCTGCCTCGGAGCTATACCCTCAACCCTTCTTTTTTTTTTAAATTTTGAAACAGAACCTCACTAAGTTGCTAAGTGTCTCTCTAAGTTGCTGAAGCTTGCCTTGAACCTGTGATCCTCCTGTCTCAGCCTCCTGAGTACTGGGATTATAGGCATACGCCACCATGATGGGTCTAAGGGAAATATAACCACTAGAAGGAAATTTACTTCAAAGGCCCAGTCCTTAAAAATTAACAAAGTCTAACAAGATTACAACTTTAACTTCATGGATATATTAAGTTCCTAAAGAAAAGTACCATTGTATTTTCTATGACTGATATTGCTTTTATGTGTCTGCCATCGTACTGGCAACATGATAGGAGGTTGTGAGGTAGATATTTAAACTTTCCACTTAATGGCAAATCAGGGTCCACTTATTTCATTTATTTTATATTTTATTTATTTTATTATTTTGTACTTGGGATTGAACACAGGGGTGTTCTACCTCTGAGCTATACTCCCAAACCTATTTTATTTTTTATTTTGTAGCAGGGTCTCACTAAGTTGCTGAGGGCTTTGCTGAGTTGCTGAGACTGGCTTCGAACCTGCAGTCCTTCTGTCTCAGCCTCCCAAGTACTGGGATTACAGACATACACCACCATACCTGGCTTCTGCTGATTTTAATATTTCATTCAGTTAAAATCATTTCTTTCTCATATGTATTAATTAAAAATCAGACTTTCAGGCTGGACATGGTGGCACACGCTTGTAATCTCAGTACTTGGGAGGCTGAGACCAGAGGATCCGGGTTCACGGCCAGCCTCAGCTACTTAGTGAGGCCCTCCGCAACTTAGCGAGAGAGACCCTGTTTCAAAATAAAGAATAATAAAAAAAATAGGGTCGGGGGTGTAGCTCGGAGGTAGAATGCCCCTGAGTTCGATTCCCAGTACTGAAAAAAAAAAATCAGACTTTCAAGCAGAATTTCTTCCATCTCCGCTCTCTTCTTTCACACCTGGTGTCTGATACAGGGAGCGTGAGGCCTCATGGGAAGCGTTGGCGGAGGTGGGAGTAAAGCCTTCTGTTTCTCTGCAGGGCTCTGGTCAGCAGCTTCTGCCTACACGGACTCTATTTTGACAAGTCGGTCCTGCCTGGCCTTTGGGCATGTGCTTGTGCCCAATTCTGCTAACAATTAACATTGTCATGTCTGGCATGTCTCTTGTCACTGTGTTTTCTACACATAGTAGCATTCTTTTCCTACCCCAGGTCCCTGCCAGTCCTTTCCACCTTTCTGTGTCTCCCATGTAAAGCACAAGAGTAAAATCAGTGTCCTGCAAGCCATATACAAGCCACCAAAAAGCAAGTGCGTTTTCCCAGGCGATCTGTCTTACCAGTCTCCTTCTGCCAACCATGTTCTATTGCTTCGGCTGCATTTTAAACATGAGCTACATAAATATGGAACTTCTTCTAAGAACTGTATCCCACCCAAACTCCAGACTATTCCCAGAATAGATGGCCACTGACTCTAATATTTGCAGAATCCCCACATCTATCTGGATGTTTTCACTAATTTCATTTCTTCTTTTCTCTTTTCCACTCTCTCTGGACAATTGCCTTTTGTACATCTCAATAATTTTACCTGTGTCACCTCATGACTTATTTCTGTTTCTTTCACTTGTCGTCATAGCAGCTGTTCTCAAACTTTACTGTGGATCAGATTCACCAGGAGGGTTTGACGAAGCACCGTTTGCTAAGATTCACTCACAGAGTTTCTTACCGAATAACTCTGCGAAGGAACCTAAGATTTTGCATGTTTAACAACTTCTGAGGTGATGTTGATGCTATTGGTCCAGGGGTCTATGTCAGGACCACACTGTGAGAAGCACTAACTTATGGAAAAGATGACATCCAAATTCATAAACATTGCACTTGATAGGTTAGTGGTAGCCCAAGGAATTTGTAAAACTCATTTTTCTCTTAAACAAAGTCTGGCTTTCAAAACTATTGCCTGGCAAGGAGTAAAGAAGAAATAACAGTCAACGCTGAGAAATGGTTTTGTTTTTCTAGCCGGTAATTCATCCTTCCCTTGCAGCGTTGAAACCCATTGATTCAATGGGAGGGGAGCCAGAGGGCAAGAAGATTTTCAGGACATGAAATATTTCAAAAGACATTATCCTTTCTAAAAAATGAGCCCCCAAATAAGATGGAAACTAGCAAACAACACCTACATTATTGAAACCAAGGAATGGTCACAATCTTATGCCATAATTTTTAAAAAGTGGTGACCAGGGAAAGAAAGAAAAAAAATACAGCATTAACCCAGGCTTGGTTTCTGCCTCAGCCTTCTCAGAAGTAGTGCAGAAAGGCTGGTGGAGACCAGTCTCATGAATGCTTCACATTTGGAGAAAAGCAAATTAAATAGATGATTAGGCAACTAGAAGAAATAACCTGAAAACTCCTGAGTTTAAAAAACAATGTCCTTCTCACCTTGAGCACAGATTGCTGATGCAGTAGATCTGAGATGGACCCAATAGTATGTGTTTTGTTTTGTTTGTTTTGAGATGGGGCATCACTATGTTGCCCAGGCTGGCCTCCAACTCCTAGGCTCAAGTGATCCTCTTGCCTCAACCTCCCAAGTCGCTGGGTCTACAGGTATGTATCACCCTACTAACTTTTTTTTTTTTTTTTTTTGCTGTACCTGGGATTGAACCCAGGGGCATTCTACCTCAGGGCTACGCCCCCAGCCCTATTTTTTATTCTTTATTTTGAAACAGGATCTCACTAAGTTGTGGAGGGCCTCACTAAGTAGCTGAGGCTGGCCTTGAACCCGGATCCTCCGGTCTCAGCCTCCCAAGTACTGGGATTACAAGCGTGCGCCACCACACCCGGCTGCCTACTAACTTGATACACATTTCTAACATGTTCCTCTGTGATCCTGATCCTGCTCATCCAAGACCACACTTTAAAACCATTGGGAAGGGTTATACTTTTCAAAATTGGATTTTGTACTTTAACAGGACAGATCTACTGTCAGTTGCCTGACTATCAGTCAATGCTGAAGATGTTGTGATTGGAGAGATCACGCTTGCTATTGTTCTGTCCTCGGCCATTTAAAAATGTCCTCTCATCAAAGCTTTCATGACACTACTTTGACTGTAATAAAAATGTCTTTTTTTTCCTGGAACAAGAAACAAATGAAAATATGGATGAAGGTACTTAGTACTATACCTGGCATTCACAGGTGCTCAATAAAAGCTGCTTTATTACCAGAGTGGGAGAAAACTAAAAAATGATATTGTTGATCTGACCCCAGTTATTACAATCCTGGTCGATCCATAATTGTATCAGTATCTAAAATTGAATTATCACAGTTTACTAAAAATTATGTTAGAACACATTGTCTCTAAGATATGTGCCTTTCCCTTCAAACGCCCTTTGATACTCTTTTCTGGCTAAATATATTGAACTGAAGTGCAATTTGCATTATGTGTCAGAGAATGTGTCAAAGTAAGTAAAATGACTTAATAACAAAATTATCCATTATCAACTTCTAGGATCAGTCCTATTTCTGCGTAGCCTGGGCACTCCATCATCATTTAATTTGTGATACCTTTTCACTGTGATTATGTAATTTCCTCTCCCAGCCCTCCAACTATAGTTACAGCAGAAGCAGCAGTACCACTAAGAGCTGACTTATTTTAAAGCAACAAATTATAAAACAGATAGAAGCGTGTAAGTGATGGTACAATAAATTAAGGAAGGCTTTTCTGCGGATAGCATTGTACCATCATTTGTCTCTGTTCTTGGCTGAGATCATTGGTTGAGAGTGAACGAAGTGATGATAAGAAAGGGAGTTTGATGAGACTTAAGAAAGTAGCAATCTATGGAATATTCCGGAGAAAAGGAGACTATCCCTACCTGAGGTATAAAATTTTTGTTAGAACCAAATAAAATGATGAATGTAAAAGTTATCTGGAAAATATAAATGTTTGATTTTTTTTTTGCAGTACTGGGAATTAAACCCAGGGGCATTCTACCTCCGAGCTACACCCCCAGCCCTATTTTTTTATGCTTTATTTTGAAACAGGGTCTAAGTTTTGGAGGGCCTCACGAAGTGTCTGAGGCTGGCCGTGAACCCGGATCCTCTGGTCTCAGCCTCCCAAGTACTGGGATTGCAAGTGTGTGCCATCACGCCCGGCTTAAATGTTTGATTTTTAAATAAGTACTGAATGGATAAAAAAGAGATTTCCAGTGTGCATCAAGACTGAGTAAAGGTTTACAGAGGTTTTCACAATTTAAAAAAGTAAGAGACTAAGGTTACATATGGAGTAAAAGAAGAAACAGGAAAATTAAAGCAAATGGAAATATATCTGCAGAGAATGAAGAAATGATAAAATGTGGATGAAAAGATAATAAACTGGAATAATTCAGCTATCCTATATAATCAAGGTATCATCTATATAATCTATGATTCTATATAATCAAGATATGAGTAGATAATGTTTAATAATGGAAATATTTGATTTGGAAAGAAGGAACTGATAACCTTGAGATTTCAGGAGTCTGAAGTTTACAAATAAGACTATGAAATAATAAGTTTAAACTAGGTACAAAAATGAGTAATATAAAGAATGAGAAAAGAAACAAAACTTTATTACATATTTTAAAAGCTAATGAATAGAAAGCATTCTAAAATCTAGAATGAAGTAATAATTCAGTTATTGTTTGTTATGATTTCTCCATACAGCCATAGTACTTTTTCTCTCTATAATTTTATGGACTATGTACTCCATCTACTTTTTTGTATTGCAACATTCATTTTGTAGAAATGAAATATAAATATTATTTTCTTTTAGTTAATTTTGTTGATCAAAACATAGTTATTACTGTTATATTTTTAATGCTTTCAGTCGCATAACTCAGTACTTAGAATGTCATAAGCTGTGCTAGATTTTTGTCAAATTTGGGAAAACCTCCATCAAGTTTTAGGGCAAGGCAAGTGTTTGTGGTTGGACTAATGATCTTACCTACTCTTAGAACTGAGCACACATATTAACCAGTTTTATTTATTTATTTGTTATTTATTTTTATGATACTGGGGATTGAACCCAGGGGCATTCTACCTCTGAACTATACCCCCAGCCCTATTTTATTTTATTTTATTTTTTTAACGTGCTTTTATTGGTGCATTGGAGTCTTACATTGCAATGAATATCTATTTGATGTTAACATATATGCACACAGCTCTTGGTGCCCCCCTGCCTCTCCCCACCCGTATGAAGTACCAAGAATGATGTTGGTATATTTTCACATGTACATGTTATTTATGATAGTAATTCCATTGATTCCCTTCTTTCTTGCCCTCCCTCTTCCCTTGTACCACTTCCCTTGTTCTGTTGAGGGTTCTCCATTATCAACCAGAGTCCCTTGTGTGACCCTACTACTCCTTAGGTTGCGCATATTAA